>JXTC01000846.1:11668-46524 GCA_002914845.1 Trema orientale
TCTCCCACTTGAAGACTGATTTCAATCATGTCTTCACATTTGATCAATGCAACAGCTCATCTCCTCATCGTTACTCTTGCAAGCTAACTGAAGCCAAACATAGTTTCAGTTTATCAATGGTCACCGTCTTCGTTAACATATCAGCAAGATTCTGACTACCATGAATCTTCTCAAGAGCTATAACTCCATCTTCCAAAGCTGAGCGTATGAAATGGTACCGAACCTGTATATGTTTTATCCGAGCATGATAAACAGGGTTCTTTGCCAGATGAATAGCGCTTTGACTGTCACAATACAAAGTGCTCTTCCCATAATTCTGACCCAGTTCCTCTAGGAAACTCTGCAACCATATCAATTCCTTACTTGCTTCTGTTCATTCTTTCAGCAATACCATTCTGTTGAGGTTTTCCTGGAATGGTTTTCTCGAACTTGATCCCATTATTGGCACAATACCTCTTAAAATCATCATCATCATATTCTTCCCCATTGTCAGACCGCAAGCATTTCACTTTCAGATTAGTCTCATTTTCAACCATGGCCTTCCACTTTTTAAAGGTATCGTAAACATCAGATTTATTTTTCAAAAAATAAACCCATACCTTTCTGCCCGAAGCGTCAATACATGTCACATAATATCTTGAGCCTCCAAAGGATATCACAGGAGATGGCCCCCACACGTCTGTATGAACCAGCTCTAACTTTGCTGCTTTCGGTTCTCTTCCACTTTTCGAAAAGCTCACTCTCTTTTGCTTGCCAAAGATATAGCTTTCGCATAGGCTATGCTCAACTGACTTCAGCTCTGGTAGCTTTCCTTTTGACAGCATTATCTTCATTCCCTTCTCGCTCAAATGCCCAAGTCTACAGTGCCATAGACTTGAATTAACTTCAGCATTGACGGTCGCCAAAGTATCTCTACAACTGGAAGTTATGTAGAGAGTTCCAGTTTTGTTCCCTCGAGCAATAACCATGGCTCCTTCGCTAACCTTCCATGAGCCACCAGTAAAGGTCACGTTGTGTCTTTCTTCGTCAAGTTATCCCACCGATATAAGGTTCCGCATCAGTCTAGGTACATGCCTTACTTTCTGGATTTTCCACATCGATCCGTTTGACATCTTCAGACAGATATCACCTATACCAACAATATCTAAAGGTTCTCCATCGGCTAGATAAACCTTTCCGTAATTACCAGTGACATAATTTTCTAATACATCACGGTGTACAGTGGTATGAAACGAAGCTCCAGAGTCTAAGACCCAAGAGTTAATTGGATTATCTACAGATAATAGTAAAGTGTCTTGTACCTCATCAGTCACAGTGTTCGCATCGTTAATTCTACTATCGTCTCTCCTTGGTGCTCTGTAATTCTTTTTTATGTAGCCAGTCTTGCTACAGTTCCAGCATTCTAGTCTTCTTCCGAATCTGGACTTGTCTCTGCCATTCCTTGACTTGGATCTACCACGACCCCGGTTAGAATTCTTCTCGCTGCTTCTGCCCCTGTTCTCGAGATTTAGGGCAGAACTCGATGATGCACCTTCACCCGAATCAATTCTGCGAACTTCTTTTGCCAAAATTCGGTCTCTAATATCATTGAATTGCAGCTTTCCTTTGCCTACATAATTGCTAACTGCAGCCCTCATTGGTTCCCAACTGGTTGGTAGAGACGCTAGAAGAATTAAAGCACGTACTTCATCATCGAAATTAATTTCGACGGACGTCAACTGAGGAACGATCGTGTTGAACTCATTGATATGAGTTGCAACTGAAGCACCTTTTCCTATCTTTAAATAAAACAACTTCTTCATCAGATGTACCTTGCTGTTTGCTGACAGCTTCTCATACATGTCTGTCAGGATACTCATCATCTCTGCTGTGGTTTTTGCCTCTGCCACATTATGAGCAACGTTCTTCGTTAGCATCAATCGGATTACGCCTAACACCTGTCGATCAAGGAGTTGCCAGTCATCGTCTTCCATCTTCTCGGATTTTTTTCCTGATAGAGGCTGATGCAATTTTTTACTATGCAAATAATCATTGATCTGCAATCACCAATACGAGAAGTCTGTACCATCGAACTTGTCAATTCCGGGTCCTGATCCTTCACCTCCGGCCATCGCTCCCACTAAAATATCGAACGAAGCTCTGATACCAGTTGTTAGGGAATAACCTCCCCAATAAATACACAATAGTGGAAGTGATAAAATAAATGTAAAAATAATGCCGAAATAAAAATAAACAGGATACACACAAAATTAGCATGGTTCACCAAATTGGCTACGTCCACGGAGCTGCTGCAGATCTTCACTATTGGGAGAAAATGAAATTTTTACAAGTGTTTACAAACACTCACTCAGCACTCCTCACACCCAGACCCCGAATACACCCAAGAGAAAAACTGTATTTTTCTCTAACTCTCAAAGAATAAAATCTCACAATTTTACTCTCACTATGCTTGGTTTTTCTCACTTCTCTGGGATGATTAGAACAATAGATGAGAAGCCCTTTTTATAGGTATGCTTAGGCCTCTCTTACACGTTTTGATTACTAAGTATTTCCTTTCTTAATACACGGAATGCACACACAGTTTTCTCTTTTCCTTAAATATCAAACCGTGTTTATTACACGGGCACAACACATTTTTGGCCGAGACGCATGTATTTAATGCATTCACATGCATTCCAAAATAACACCCTTACTCTTTTAGAACCAAATACAGATTTAGTTTAAAATAGTCCAGTCTCATCCTTAGTATTGTCTACCAAACACCTCAAGGATACAAAGTTAACCCTTTCCAAGTTCTTAAATAAGACTAAATTAGTTGCTTTCTGTTTGCACCAAACAACTGTGCACTAAATATAATCCAGTTCCCCTTCATAGTCAGGCACAACAAACACGGCCATGATATGAATCCTATTTCACTATCCGGTCAAACAATTCTAATTAAATTGAGACAGTCAAATATATGCCCACCACAAAGCAGTTCTATTCCTGCTATACATGGACTAATATATTTCCCAGATAAAGTGTTTTTTAATCTCTTATGATATGGTTATTGACTTAATTAGTTACCTCTTCAGCTATTGTTGAGTCGTATATATATGACTATGAATTTTGTGTTGGCAATATAACCTTGGTTCTTCGATACATGGTCAAAGAGGGAGATACTATATTTGTTCAAGTTCATCGCTGCAAATGCATTTGAAGTAAAACTTTAATAAAAGTATGAAGGGGATTATAGGATTAATTAGAACTAGCTGGTACTTCAAATATAAAATACGAGATCTCACATATAACCATTAGTATATGCACCCAATCTAAATAGACTCAAATTAACAAGAAAAGTTTGAAATCTAAATGGATAAATCCATCCATCCTTGTTTCAAACCACACATACACCATCTCAGCTCATTTCACACAAAACAGTTATGTCTGGTTAATTAAAGTATTTTTATATTGTACTATAATAATGTGTAGGAGTACAACTGAGTATATATTCTGTTCAGCGGTGGATCATCAAAGAGATCTTCTGCAAGATACTCCTTTAATGATATGTTTTGAGAAATAAATCTTTTTCATAATTCACCGTGCTCAGTACCATAAAAATATTTATTTTGCAAAGAGTCTTAGAAAAAGTCTTTTTCTCTAAACGTCTATTTCACCTAATTTCCTCTATATCAAATATATATCCAGTGAAGTAATATCAAGAACTTATATATTCCACAAAATGCTATATACCATAGAGAATTTGCTAAATCTAATTTTGGTAACAAGGCCAACATTAATGTGGATCTAGTGTACGTATTGAGATATATCAAGTCATAGTTAAGATTTTGTATTTGAAACTTGATTAATTATTGGGCTAGTTATAGATATTTAATTAACTTCGATGCTTGCTATAGATTAAAAAAATAATAGATGAAAAAACAGCGCAAAATGGACTGTGCTAGCTAGTGTCTCTGTGTATAAAACTGCACTACTTGTTAATAAAAATTGCAACATTCTTCAAAATTAATGTACTACAAGTTTTATTACAAACTTGAATAATCACAAAAATGGCCCGAACAAGGTATACGTACATTAGTTACACCGTGTAGTACAGCACAAGAATTAGATTGATCAACGACAACAAAAAACGGAAAACGACATCTAAATAACTTTATCGAGTTCAACTCTGCATTATTCGAACTATAGCTGATCTCATGGCCTCCTCAGTTGGGAATCGATCCGTATCAGTTCTTACCAGAACATCTTGAAACAAGAGCTCCTTCACGCTCGATATGCTGACATGAATGATCTGAAACTCAAGGTCTCGAACCGCGTTCATCAACCTCGCCGAAGGGTAATTCACGTCCGGGCACTGAACCCTAATCATGGCTACCGTCCCCAACATCTTCACATCGACTTCCATGGCTCCTGCCGCCGACACCATCGATCCATAACTCGAAATTTGTCGCTTTTGTTCGACACTCGGGCTAAATTGGCTACTATAATAATCAATCTTATTAGTAGTATTGCTAGTAATAGTACTAACCATAGTATTACCATTTTTGGGCCTCATCTGATGGTACTTATTGGATTGAGCTTCAATTACCAATTTGCCCTCTAGTTCCTCAACTTTCGCCTTGAGCTCTTTGATGTAGACGACAGCGTCGGCCAACAACGAAGCCTTGTCCATCTTGGACACGTTCGGAACGACCGAACGGAGCGCGTAGAACCGATGGTTAAGCTTCTCCCGCCGTTGTCTCTCCGCTTCGACATGGTTGACAGCCGGCGGCGCCGGCGATTCGATCATTGTTGTTGTCGTTGTCGTTGCCGCCGCCTTTCTCCTTCTCTTCTTGACAATAAACTGGCCGCCACCGCTGGCAGTTCGGCCAGTGTCGGAATCGGAACGCCCCGAGTCCGAAGACGATCCTGTTACGGTACCGGCCGTACCGCTCAATCCAATCAAATTAGCTTTATGATCAGTTCGCTTTGGTAACAGAAGAGCACTTGACTGATCATTTCTAGCTCCGGAATAATGAGTTGGGATTCCAATGTCGAGAAATGGAATATCCCTGACAGAGATTGGAGACTGATTATGATTTTGATGATGAGGATGATGGGGATGGTCATGATTATTACCTTGCGGCCTCGGTACCGTATTGTTACTATTATAATTAGTTGAAACTCTAGCGAAAAGGGATTTGGCCATCTGTATCAGGCTCCAATCTTCTTTGATGAGATCCGAGGAACCAAGTTCGAGCACCCCATTTGGAGTGGCGACACAAACAAGGGTTTGGACCCCATGCATGCGAGCCTCCTTAACGCGGTCGCACTCGTTGAACTCAAGATCTTGGCCACCTCTCAGCCACACATACTCGCCGGAGCTGAACGCGCGCCCCAGAATCCCGGCTCCGAACGACCGCGTTAACGACACCGTGTAGAACCACCAGATGTCGTTGACGTCGGCACCGCTGCCGCCTCCGCCGTTGACTAATCTGTCCACGTCCATCTCTTCTTCTTCGGAGAAAACACGAGCTGTAGTTTTCTTCGACATGATCTCGAAATCGAGCCCGCCAGTTTTGGAGGCGGCAGCGGCGTTTTTGTGGCCGCGGAAATGGCCGTCGCACCAGGATAAAACGACGCCGCTGTTGTTGTTGTTGAGGTCTTTGTTATAAGCTTGCCAGAAGATAGCGTACACCCACCATTCGGGTCGGTTTTGGAATATGAATAGGAGGCGTTCTTGGATTGTGGGGGTTATGTCTTGGCTAAAGGGCACAAGAGTCGAAGAAGAACAAGAAGGAGACATGAGCTCTTCCATTTTTTTTTCTATTATTATAATTATTTAATTTCCCTTGTACTATGAAGTTCGATACACTATGGAGAGAAAAATAAGGACCTAGGCGTTCTGAAACGAGAAAGTAATTAATTGGGTGGGTTTATAAAATGACCAACAACGTAGTACTGGGGAGTCGTCTCAAGACTCGGAGCTGTGTTTGATGTGGACTGCTTTTAGGGTTTTATTTAGCGTTTACTAATTTTTCCTTTCCTGGAATGGTTTGCAACCGTGTAAATGTAATGAATTGTCCATGCCACGTGATACACACGTGAAATCTTGAACGACCCATTTGGATTTTTTGTAGCGGAGCTAGATTGAACGGGGTCCTCTGCGTACACACACCCGAGTCTCCGACCACGTCTTAATGATGTGGTTGGTTATGATATCCACCGTGTGGTTGGTTAAATTCCATATTCAACTTAATAAATTGATTTCGCATACTTAATTAAAACTTTTAATAATTAATTTTTTAAAATATTAGATAATTTGAGATTTTAAATGGTTAAATTGAAAGCCTAAAAAGATTGGAGCTTGTTTTAGCTCGCCATGAACATTTATCATTATCCTAAAATTAAGACGGTTTCAAATAATTGGGTATTTATTTATGAGCATCAATTTAGTAGATGTATTTTTTTTTTTTACTTATCTATATACATTGTTTTGCCAATATGGTAAAAGATAAAAGAAGAAAAGCATTAAATAATATGTATTTATTGTTGTTATATTTTTTATCCAAATAAGTCTTACATAATGATCCAATAGTGAAAAAACATATATATATATCTAGATTAAAAAATACCTAAATTATCGCCCTTCATTTATTATTCATACGTAAATTGAAAAATCTACAATATTAAAAAGAGAAAAAGAAAATTGAAGTTGGCTAGCTTTAGCTGGCCTTGAACGAATATCACAAAATTGAAGACCCCTTAAGTACCTTTTTTTTTTCTTTTGGACCCTTTTGTGTAAAAATGGAATGTGTGGCGGTACTTTTATCTTAGTTTGTCGCGAGCCTGTAGTATATATAGCTAATACGTTTATCTAAGCTTACTATTTACTCAAATTACTATTTACTTGGAGAAAAAAAAAAGATTACTATTTACGCAAATTATACAGTGGAGATGCTTTAGCTTTAATTAACATCCACATAAAAGCTGATTACTTAATAATTAGACAAAACAAAATCAGATCTCAGTTATGTCTACCCTCTTGTCATGCAAATTACATCAGGGTGTCGTTTCAAAGAACAATATAGAAGACATTAGATGCCCATATTGCTCTCATTAACTTTCAATAATTTCTACAGTAACTATAGAAAAAGAAAAGAAAAATGTTGCGTTAAGATTTTTTTTTTTGTTGTTTTTTTTTATCCTTGCTCTGCATGAAAGATAATTAAAAAAAAGATATTTTGGATGTCCCTATTAAGAAAAATCTTCGAAAAGTTGGGAAGATTATTCGTGTACGTAATTTATAAAATAAATAGGCCCCGGCCTTATACCCTCATCCAATACGTAGAGAGGGGCCCCGACCGTGTTTTTATTTTTTATTTTTTTTGAAAGAGTTTTTATTATTATTATTTTTTTCTTTCGTTTCAAGGAAGGGGGACCCGACAGTTAGATTAACACAAATTAATGTAATGTCATCGCTTATAGACTTGTTGCTAGTGTGTGCAGTATCAGCTAATTTGATTTCCAAAAGACCATATTTTTGAGCTTCGTAGCTAGGTGTTTCAAGTGGGGTATAAGTGTCTTTACATGATAAGTTCCAAGTTCGTCTAAATACAATGTCAAGGTCAGGTCTTTCTGTGAATTGTTGAAGTATATGGCTTTCAAATCAATGATAAGCCCCACCCGTTCAGTAACCTTCCTCCAATACATATAAGGATGTTGCACCAATATTCTCACATATCACGAAAGCACAGTTTTGTTTTGTTTATATGTATGTCTAACAATATGTGTGTGTGCATGTCTCTGTGGGTGTCTATATATATATATGATATGTATTTATATATTGGTCCTGGCTCTAGATGATCCATCAATGTCATTAGAAAAGCGAAAAAAAAAAAAAAAAAAAAAACATGATTCAATTATATATTGGTAGCCTTTCGACACATGGAAAATGCATACTTAAATGTTATACACACTCCAAAGATTTAGAATTGGATAGAAAGAGACAACCCGAATGAGATGGCTCTTTCTTCCTCAAATGTAGTGTGGTCCATGCCCTCATGCCAAGCCTGATTGGAGGGCTTCCTATTGAGTGGCCTAGTCTGGTAATTAAGCACCAATTAGTTTTCTTTTGGGAAAAACACTATTGATCATTCATGAAATCTAATTCCATTAATTAATTGGGAAACACCAAAATGGTATAGTAAGTGAACTTCCATTTTAATTAGTTTAATCGTTAATGTATCTGATGATACATCTGTGGAGACTGTGTATGACTTCATGATTCGGGATAAAATTTTTTTAAAGTTCAATAATGAAAAAAGCCTGATCATGTGTTATCAGCCTTACTCCTCTAGTACATGCTTAGCCAATTTCGATAAACAATTTGGTATCCTTGTTAGCTAAAATATGTATATATATAATATATAAAACAACAAACAAAGTACTAGAATTTCAATAGAATAAGAAAATAACAATAATAGTACCAAAATAATAGGACACTCAAATAATAAGGTGGAACCGAGGCTTGTGTTTTACACAATCTCTTAAAAAAAGATTCGCATCCTCTTGATCGGTGGTTGAGGTCGTTAGGCGTCCATATCCCAAGATACAACAGTTGATGAGCAGCGATTGTCACACCATAAGTGCTACTCTGGCGAACTAAAAGAAAATACCCAAACTCTAACACACTGAGACCTATACTCTAGAGAACTTTGAGAAGAGAGGAAAGACAAGAGAAAGAGTTCTTTTCGTGAAAGACTTCTTCTGAGCGTGTCTTCCTGAAGGAAGGAGGAGTCAATTTATAGGCTTCATATGGAAGCTATTATAAATTTGGAATTAACTAAGATTTAATTCTAAATAAAACATTTTACACAAACGTTTAAGTGTTTAGAAATCGATTATTTTCCTAAACAATGTTAATCTAAACTAGATTAAATTTTGTAACTCACCAAAAACATTTTACGCAAAAACGTGTATGAAACTGACCTGTTTCCCTAAACAAATTTAATCTATATTAAATTAAAATTTGTAACTCCAAAATAAATTTGGCAGTTCTAAATCTAGTCTGACAGCTTCATTTTTCTAACAATCCTTTCAGTATATACATATGTACGTACGTACTTAAAGGTGTTTATAGTTATGTAGATATCATTAATAATTAATCCGTATATATAGTATTTATGTAACATAGTATCCATATTTCTAGTTGTTTAAAAATCTGGTCTATATATAATGGCAACCTGCCATCAAGTTTGTAAGACTGTTTAAGGGAACATTGTTTGGTGCTATCGTATAGAAATACAGCTTTTGTTTTTGAAGCTAGATTGAATTGTTAGGGACTCATGATTGCTATTTCTATTGCTTTGAACAACTATAAATAATGAATAATAAATAACTAAAAAGTTGGGGATGAATGCGACTGCACTTGTGTGGCATTGATGCCTTGATTCCTCATTCATCAAAAGTTTATCGGTTAAAAATGACTGTACGTACTTAATTTATTAGATAATGAATGTGAGAGTTTGACAAAAAAGAATCAATCGGAGACTGAGATTAATAATCTTATCGTCTTTTATAGGTGATAATCTTCATTGGACTTTATTGTGTTAGGAAATTCTATTTCCTATATTGGGCCACATATTTTAACAATTGTACTGGGCCATATTATTCTTAAGCAGACCCAATAAGTGATTTAATAAGGCTGGATCAGGATATCCAACTGGATATGGATACCAATGTGGATACTCTGTTAGTCACCCAGTTGGGTGTGATGGATACCCAACAAGGGACTATATAAAGAGAATATTAGGGTTATGGTCCCCACCACCTTTTTACATAAGCTCATTCTCTTTGTGGCCTACCATCAGTTACAGAGAGTTCCATCTAAATGTTTTAGGGATTAGGTTGTGTAGAAGACCAAACCTTCAGGCAATCACAGTCTATTTCTATCGCTTCAGCCTTATGTTCATCGTCCAGATTATAGTATCTATTATAGACTCAGGTATACTCAATGAATCCCTGCCTATCAGTTTTACATGAATGATCTAGGGTTTGTGTTTGGTATTTGTAATCCCATATTCATTCCTAACAAGTAGTATCAGAGCGAGATTTCATGTTAAAATTGATTAGGTTTTCATGCATATCTGTAATTTTCGTAATCTATGTCTATTTTGGATTTTTTAGGATTTAGATTATACATGCACGTTTTGTGATTTTACATAATTTATTGAGTATTCGATACTATGATGGTTAAGTTTTGGCTTTTGGGTCGTTCATATTTCAGATTTGTGTCCAAAAACATCAATTTCAGGTTTATTTTGATGTTTAAAGCCATTTAAACAGATCTGGAATTTTTTAGATCCGTACGTGAACAGTGTTTTCGGCAAACCGATTCTAGTCTTCGATCTACCGAAAACACTATTCACACAGGTTAAATTTTAGCAAAATTTTTCAGTTTTGGGTCGAATTTTGGGCAGATTTTGGTCATTTTTTACTTAAATCATAGAGTCTCAACCCATTTTCGACCTACTAAGGACTAAAATGACCCTCACTTTGTCCGTTGAAAACTCTATTTAGTTTTAGAGTTGATAAAGTGATGAGCCAATTTCAGAGAACAAATCTGACAATTTGGTCACTGTCAGATTCGGTCGACCGAAAGTGGCTTTTCGGTCGACCAAAAGTTGCCAAAAGCCACATTTCGTTTCTGTAGTTTTCAGTCAACCAAATGGTAAACCGAAACTAGTAGAATCGGTGCCGACCGATTCTACCAGCCGGTCGACCGATTCTGCCAGCAAAGAAAAATTCAATTTTTCGGCTATTTTTAGTCAATTTTCGGGCATTTTGGTTAATTTTCTTTGCACCATTTGTCTTATATGTTATATTAAACACGATAAAGCAACATGTTGCTAAAGTAACTTCTGTTGTGTAGTTATGTTTAGTCTAACGTATAAAAATATTGTGGGTTTGTTGTTAATACGGATAACTATCAGCCCAAAGGAAGATGGTTATTTGACACAACAACAAACACACTTGTGATAATGAGTATGTGATAGTTATTTAGTTTCCATGTAGACAATAAATTGGCCTAAAGGAAGGTTTATTGTTTGACAGGATTTACCGTTAGTATTTGATTATTACACCTGAAAATACCACTTGCAAGTTAATACGTCAGCCCGAAGGAAGGCCTATTAATGTTACACTAGGTATCTTGTGATGGTAGCTCACCTTATGCGATTATATGATATATGTCATATTTGCATATTTTGTGATTAAATTATGTGCTTATATATGACATTTAAGTTGTGAGCATGGTTAATTTATGGTTTTATTTTGTTCTCTGTTCAGTTTTTGTTGCTAATGTATCTGCCAATTTGAGTACCATTTTTGTGCTTATGAGCACAAACTTTAAGGCCTGGAAAGAGAATTTCATGATCGTACTGGGTTGTATGGATCTTGACTTGACACTCAGAAAAGACCAACTCACTGCTCTTACGGAAGAAAGTTCCACTGAAGATAAAAGGAACTTTGAGCTATGAAAAAAGTCTAATCGTGTGAGTGTCATGATCATGAAGCACTCTATTCTGGAAATCATGCGGGGCTCCTTGTCAAAAGAGAAAAATGCTAAAGCCTTCCTTGCTACTCTTGAGAAATTATATCTCAAGAATGAGAAGGGTGAGATGATTACTACCTTAGGGAAACTCATCTCAATGAGGGACAGAGGCAAAGAAAACATAATGAAGTACATCATATAGATGTCTCATTTGGCTGGCAAGCTTAAGGAATTCAAGTTAGAAATTAATGAGGATTTGCTTGTGACCTTGGTTTTGCGTTCTCTTCCTAATCAGTATGGGAACCTGCAGACAATATACAACGCCCAAAAGGACAAATGGAATATTAATGAGTTAATAGCCATTTGTACTCAGGAGGAAGAGAAAATAAAAGCTGAAAGGCCTGAAAGTGCTAACTTGACTACTACCGTTAAGGCAAAGAAGAGGAAAATGAATAGGGCTAAAGAAGCTGCAGTGGCTCCACCTACTAAGGTACAGAAGAAGCAAGATGAGCAAGGTTACTTCTTTTGTGGAAAGGGTAAACACCTGAAGAAGGAATGCGCTAAGTATAAAGCTTGGCATGTTAAGAAGAGTAAGCTTCTCATTTATATTTATTCTGAAGTTAATTTAACTTTTGTACCTAAGAATACTTAGTGGGTAGATTCTGGTGCTACTACTCACGTAAGTATTTTTATGCAGGGTTTCCTGTGGAGCCGGAAGCTAAGTGATGATAAAAGAGTCATCTATGTGGGCGACGGCTAAACAGCTTCAGTGGAAGCTATTGAGCATTTTATATTGTCTTTAAATTCTGGAAAACATTTGGATTTGTATGAGACTTTTGTGGTACCGTCTTTAAGACGGAATTTGGTTTCAGTTTCTGTATTGGACAAATTCGGTTATTCTTGTTCTTTCAGAAATAATTTATTTAGTCTTATGCTTTATTCGAATGTTGTTGGTAGTTTTTATTGACAATCTTTATATGTTAAATACCCAACCCTCCGTTAATGAAAATTTGCATGTTAATTCAAGAGGTACAAAACGAAAATTAACTAATGAGGACTCATTGATGCTGTGGCACAGATGTTTAAGACACATTTCTAAACAAAGAATTGAATGTCTTGTGTCTGATAGGATCCTTGGTCCCATTGATTCGGTAGACTTTAAAGTCTGCGTTGAGTGTATAAAGGGGAAACAAACAAACGTTAGGAAGTTAGGTACCAATAGGAGTTCAGACGTCTTAGAACTGATACATACAGATATCTGTGGTCCATTCCCTATGGCTTCTTGGAATGAACAACAGTACTTTATCATGTTCATAGATGATTATTCTCACTATGGGTACATATACTTAATTTATGAGAAGTCACAATCAATGGATGTATTTAAGGCTTATAAAGCTGAAGTTGAAAATCAACTTCATAAGAAAATTAAGGCTGTCAAATCTGATCGTGGTGGTGAATACTATGGTCGGTATGATGGATCAGGTGAGCAACATCTAGGGTCCTTTGCTAAGTATTTGAAAGAGCACGGCATCGTCCCACAATACACTATGCCTGGAAAAGCTAGCATGAATAGTATTGTTGAACGACGCAATAGGACACTAAAAGATATGGTAAGGAGTATAATTAGTCATTCTACCTTACCAGGATCACTATGGGGCGACGCACTCAAAACTGCAGCATATATCCTTAATAGAGTACCGAGCAAAGCAGTAGCAAAAACCCCTTATGAACTCTGGACTGGGCGGAAGCCTAGTATAAATCATTTACACATATGGAGTTGTCCAGCTGAGGTAAGGCTTTACAGGCCCAATGAAAAGAAACTGGATTCAAGAACTGTAAGCTGCTACTTTGTAGGGTATTCTGAAAGGTCCAGAGGCTATAAGTTTTATGATCCCACTGTAAAGTCTTTCTTTGAAATGGGAAATGCCAAATTTTTTGATGATATTGAGTTTGGGAGGGAAGATAAGGTTAGGAACATTATTTTTGAAGAGGAATTCGTTCCTCTTCTTATAGTTGCTATTGATAATGGTCAGAACACTCAGGATCCTATTTCTGACAATATCATTGTTCAAGATGCAATCGCTCCAGTTCAAGACAATGTTCAGGAGGTTCTTGTCCCAGTTGAGGTAAATGCTCCGGTAGAGCAAACTCAACAACCTCAAGAACTAGTGCCTTTAAGAAGGTCCACTAGAGAAAGGAGAAGTGCGATTTCGGATGATTATATCGTATATCTCCAGGAACATGAGTTTGACATTGGGATAGTAGAAGATGATCCAACCAACTTCACACAAGTCAAACAAAGTTCCAATTCTCAAAAGTGGATCGATGCCATGAATGAGGAAATGAAGTTTATGAGAGATAATTACGTTTGGGATCTTGTCAAATTGCTTGAAAGTTCGAAGCCCATTAGTTGCAAATGGATATTTAAGACCAAATGGGATTCGAAAGGCAATATTGAGAGATATAAGGCACGTCTTGTCGCTAAACGCTTTACTCAGAAGGAATACATTAACTTTAAAGATACCTTCTCTCTAGTTGCTTCGAAGGACTCATTTAGAGTTAATATGGCACTTGTGGCTCATTATGATATTGAGTTTCATCAGAAGGACGTTAAGACAGTGTTTCTCAGTAGAGACATTGATGAAACAATATATATGGTACAACCATACAAATTTGTATCTGGAGATCTAAAGTCTATGGTCTGCAAACTCAAGAAGTCCATCTATGGTCTCAAGCAAGCTTCCCGTCAATAGAATCACAAATTTCCTGAGGTAATTATCTTATTCAATTTTGAGGTGAATCCTGTTAATGATTGTGTATACCATAAGTTTTGTGGGAGTAAGTTTATCTTCCTGGTACTTTATGTTGATGACATACTACTGGCAAGTAGTGATATAGGCTTATTGTATGATACCAAGAGATTTCTTGCGAAGAATTTCAAAATGAAAGATCTTGGAGTCGCGTCTTTTGCATTAGGTATACAGATACATCGAGATCGCTCTCGAGGTATCCTTGGGTCATCATAAAAGAGCTATATCGAGAGGTGCTCAGTAGGTTTAGTGTAGATAAATATGCACCAATGGACACTCTAGTGTCTAAGGTACATAAATTTAGCCTCTGCCAAAGCTCCAAGAATGATGTTGATAAAGAAGTCATACAACACTTTTCTTATGCTTCGACTGTAGGGAGTCTGATATATGCTCAGGTATATACGCGTCCAGATCTTGCATTCATAGTTAGTATATTGGGCAGATATATGAGTAACCCTAGAGTGGGTCATTGGAAGGCAGCAAAGAGGGTTATGAGGTACTTACAGAGAACAAAAGAATACATGTTTACTTAGCAGAGATCGGACATTTTAGAGATCATTAGGTACTCTGACTCTGATTTTGCCAGATGCCTAGACAGTCTAAGATCCACATCGACCTACATCTTTCTTTTAGCTGGGAGAGCTATTTTTTGGAAGAGTGCCAAGCAGACACTCGTAGCTACTTCAACTATGGAGGTAGAATTCATAGCTTATTATGAGGTATCCAATCAGGGAATATGGCTGCAAAATTTTATCACCGGGCTGCATGTAGTAAATGGCATAGAGAGGCCATTGAAACTTTATTGTGACAATAACTCAGCAGTCTTATATTCCAACAGCAATAGGAGCTCGTCAAAGTCAAAGCACATTGACATTAAGTTCCTAGCTGTTAGAGAAAGAGTACAGAGTCCTTTAGTGTCAATTGAGTATATTGGTACAAACTCTATGAAAGCGGATCTGCTCACTAAAGGTTTACC
Organism: Trema orientale; assembly: GCA_002914845.1. NCBI lineage: Eukaryota > Viridiplantae > Streptophyta > Magnoliopsida > Rosales > Cannabaceae > Trema > Trema orientale. The sequence goes on from JXTC01000846.1 coordinate 26,988, forward strand.
ACCTAAGGTCTTTCACGAGTACACTGCTCGTATGGGTATTGTATTTTTGGATGGTGTGCAGTTTTAGTAAGAGTTTATAATTTGGTCTAAATGCTTATTGTGTGACACTTGTTTATATTTGTATACTGCAGTACTTTGGTTATTGATGATGGTTTTCATTATTGACTCTGTTTATTATATATTATATGATACATTTCATATTTTCTTGCTTTCTCATTGTGGTTAACAATAAAGTTTGCAGTAATGCATTAAAGGGGATAGACTAAGGTTGATCTTAATAAAATTTAGGTTGGACCAGTTAAAAATAGGCACGGTAAATCACATTGCGTGTAATTTCTATGCCACATTCCATACTCGATCTGTGTTGTTCGGGTGTATTAATACGATAATCATTGAGGGTTCTAGTTGCCATCCAAATAAGTGCAACAACGAGTGATTTGGTTTCGTGCTGATATGTCTGATGGACGGGGTTGCAACTTCGGGAATATTCAGGAATAATACGGCACATTCATGGCCATACTTCAGTTTTGTAATACAATTGTATTTGGTTCATATGTGACCCAAGTGAGAGATTGTTAGGAAATTCTATTTCCTATATTGAGCCACATATTTGAACAATTGTATTGGGCCATATTATTTTTAAGTTAACTCAATAAGTAATTTAATAAGGCTGGGTCAGGATATCTAACTCGGTATGGATACCAATGTGGATACCCTGTTAGTCACCCAATTGGGTGTGATGGATACCCAACAAGGGATTATATAAAGAGAATATTAGGGTTATGGTCTCCACCGCCTTTTCATGTACGCTCATTCTCTCTGTGGCATACCATCAGTTACGGAGAGTTCCATATGAGTATTTTAGGGATTAGGTTATGTGGAAGACCAAACCCTCAGGCAATCGCAGTTAGTTTCTATCGCTTCTGCCTTCGGTTCATCGTCCAGACTACGGTATCTATCATGAACTCAGGTATACTCAATGAATCCCTGCCTATCAGTTTTACATGAATGATCTAGGATTTGTGTTTAGTATTTGCAGTCCCATATTCATTCCCAACATTTATTTCTTTAATTTATTATATATCTTGTCATTGATTCTCTTTTGAGACTATTTATGGCTCCACGGGAACTTTGTACATTTTATTCTTTTAATTCTTCATTTTAATAGTTAAAGCATATATATAGTCCAAATGTAGGGAACGCTCACATGGTGATTCACTGATTATATTTAATAATGATTGTATAAATATATGACGCACGTATGATGTATTGGTGTAAGCACATGCATGGTAATTATGGTCAAATTTAAGTATAATATAGTTTTAAAATTTTATTTATCATAGTTTTAATTACTCGTTACTACAGATACTAAATTATAAACGATTTCAAGAAGAGAGAGAGATAGAGAGAGGGCAATTATACTAAGATGTAGAGAGAGAGAGAGAGAGAGAGCAATTATACTTAGATGTGCTTATAATTTTAATTCGTGCCTAATAAATGGGTTGGTGTTGTTTTATTTTATTTTTATTTTTTTTGCTAAAGGAAAAGGAGAGGGTGAGAGCGTCCAGCATGGTAACTCTCTTTGGGCATGACCACAAGAGCATCTAACCCACTAAGTGATGGAAAGCATCACCTTAGCCCCACCAAATGGAGAAGTGGGGATCCCGCTACAAGGAGGGTCGGGGCAGAGGATAGGAAACTTAATCCCATGTTTAATCTGCATGAACCTCGTTTCGAACCCATGGCTTCCTAGTAGCAGGTACTTGCTACGCCACCCCACTTTGTGGTTAATAAATGGGTTGGTTGTATGCACTACATATATACATATGATCATGAGTAATACTACTATACATACCTTTAAATGGTAAAAAAATACAACTTTTCTATAGATAAATGAAAAGAAATGTACGAATTAGAAAGCTAATCACTTGCCCCATTACTTATTGGAGCAAAATAATTTAATCAAAATAATAATTATTCTTGTCGCTTATAACTATATTAGTCATGATTATATGATAGCCACTATTTCCATGAAAATTCTGTACTAAATCGCTTATCTTTATTAAAAAAGAAATGAATAAATCTAACGAGATCCTTTTTTAGATCCGTAGCCAGCAGAGATTGGAACTCTGTGCAAAGTGAGAAATTAGGTTAAATACGCACCATAATCTATAAAATTTGAGCCATATGCCCATTTCAATAAAACTTTATAAAATATGCATATACCCACTTGAAAAGTCCAAATTAAACTAACCTCAATAAGCTCAAGCTTTGACAAATTCTGGTTCTTCTCCTCCATTGCCTAATTGCTGTAATTATTTTTGTCTCCACTATCCAAATCTAAGCAGAAAGCTTAATTACTCCTCAATACTTTTCCAGAAGAAAACAAACCCAGTGCAAAAACCTATAAAATGCTGGTGTTTTCTGGAATAAATTTCTGGAAAATATTTTTTATAAAATCATTTTCAAGAACACCATAATTTTTTAAAATCAAGAGACCCAACGGAATTGGTCGTTTAAAATTTTTCCTTTAACAAAACGTTTCGGATCGTGATCTAATATAAATTAACTCTTGACCTAGACAAGAACAATACCTGGATTTGCTTCACAACCTTCTCGTCTTCCCGTCTATTCTCGAAAGCCGTTTGATTGGTCTGGTAGGTGGTCACCTTCTTGATTCCCAACAAAGAGATCCACAGAAGAACAAGAAGACAATCTCCTCGAACCGATTTCTCCGGGATGGCCGAAAAAGACCAAGGATGGTGAACCCTAGTGCTGGCCGATTTTTACTCTTCTTTTCTCTCTATTATGCATGTGACACTCTCTTCTCAAGGGGGTGTTTCATGTGTAGTTCATATTCTGTGTAGTTAGAGAACTTTTCTCTTAACTATAGAGAGATTAGTAAACCCTAATGGGCTTATTGGGCTTGTTGGACTCAACTGATCATCAAATAACTACTGGGCTTTAATTTGAGCTAGACAGGGGACCAGATGGATCTATAAAGCCCAAGCTCTAATGGGCCATATACCCACTATCATAATTAACTCTTAATTATGATTGGGCCTTGTCCATTAATATTGGGGCACACTATTATAGGCCCAATATTGAACTCTTAGACTAAATGTCATTTATTTTTCTGTGAAGCTTATTAATAATTAATTAGCTTGATCCATTTAGCATATACTATACCTGCAGACATACCCCCAATGCAATGCCGTACTAGTAGAGTGAAATTACTGTATTACCCCTCTAGTACATATTTACCTTTGAGTTGCCGTTTTTCATCTAATGGATAATAGTTGACTACAGTGTTTGTATCTGCTCATACTAACACAGTCAAATTCACATAGTGCCAAAACTTTGTCGAAATGCCATCACTCGAAACACATCGAAGTTCTATCGAAACTCTGCCGAAATGCCTTCAATCGAGATGCCATCGAAGTTCTGTCGAAACACTATCGAAGTTCCGTCAAAATATCATCGAATCTCTGTCAAAATATTGTTAAAACTCCGTCGAAATACCGTCAATCGAAACATCATCGAAGTTTTGTCGAAGCACCATCGAAATCCCTTGAAAATATGTCAAATCACTGTAAAGACTTCGTTGTTCTTGACAACTCCCTCATCGACCGGCAACCTCTACCATGGCGTCTTCTTCATCTCTACTTGAACTAGAGAGAGGCACATGGGGATTTAAGAACTTCGAGCAATCTCTTTCGTAGCCTCCCTCACGTTTAAAAACTAAGCGATTAAGCGACAATTTTTCGAGGGAGATTGAGCGGCTGAGAAAGAGATTGAGATTTGAATTTTTTTGGAGCCATAAGCAGGAGGAGTAATGGCAGATGAAGATATTTGGTTTGTTTATGAAAATTCTGAAAAAGACGAAGATGACATGTTCAGTATAATTATATACCGCAAAATGACTGCAAGTGCACAGTGTCAAGTTTTGTAGTAAAATGGTAAATAGGGTTGTCGTACCCACAAGGATTAGTATTGAAATTCTACTAAGTACCGTAATTGGGTAATCTTAATTTTATCTAGACAATTCAAATTAATTGTGGAGGAATAGTAATTAAAGGAAATTCTAAAATACAAAATTAAATGTCACAACACAATTGTAAATTTGAAGGAAAATAACAATAGGAATGAATTCTAGAGGTTTGACTTCACCTAACTATCTACTATGTCTTTCAATTAACAACACCACTTGATTAATTTTCCTAGTTTATAAGCAAGAACACAAAATTATTTCTACTCTCTCTCTCGAGTGCCGAGTGAAAAATACCCTTAAATTCTAATTTCAACATCTCTATTCGAAATTGAGAAAATAAGAATTCATTAAGTTTTGTAATTCTTAATAACAAGCTTCAAAGGGGTCATAGGTTTTCTCAAACACTACAACATCCTAGGTTGTATTATTCTAGTCACATTTCAAAAATCCCCTCTCTCAAGCACCGGATTTAAGAAATCAAAACATCCTAATAATTGCTAAACAATTAAGAAGTATAAAAAACAAATAACACAAATAAACCAATAGAAAATCACCACAAGATTGATGTTGAAAATCAAGACATAGTTTCAAGTAAAGGATACATCATTCTCCTAGATAAAATACTTAGTTAATAATAGAAATGAATAAAAACAAGATAAATAAGGACAACATCATGAAAGGAAGAGATGAGAAAGAAAAACTCTTGTGATTTGGTGAGATTCTCTTCACATTCTTCTCTTCATTCTTCTTGCCCCTTGAAAACTGCTGAAGAAGCTCTGAAAAATTCCTCCTAAGATTTCCCCCTCGGATCCCAAAAGATCCCTTTTATATCCCCCTTGGTGGTTAGGTCAAATCTGGCCAAAAAGTGCCAGATCACGTGCCAGCGCTGCAGCGCTGAAAAAATTATCGTTCAGCACCACACGAGAGCGCCGCGGCACTAGGTATACAGTGCCGCGGCACTTAGACAAAAATAGCATAGCGCCGCGGCGCTCTAAGTTCTGGAAAAAGTTCCAGAGCCTTTGGCGCTGCGGCGCTTAAGCTTCTGCTTAGAACGCCCTGGTTTACTCTTTGTCAACTTGATAAACTTGTCCAATGCTTCTATAATTATTCAAAACCTGAGGAAAACAAATAGAAACATAAAAACTAAGAAAGAAATCAAGAAAATCAAGCAAATAAAGAAATAAAATCATAACCAAATAAGTGAATAAAATTCACTTATCAAATTCCCCCAAACTTATTTTTTTGCTAGTCCTCGAGCAAAACAAACTGAAAAGAAAGAAAAGAAGATAAAAAGAAAAATTAAAAGAAATCAAAAGCCAGTTCAGTTCGATCACCCAACAACCTCAAAGATTGCCCGTAATTGTAGTTTCAGGAGGATTACTAAATAATGACAATATCTAGAATTTCAACTCTACATTGTGTATGCCCTCTTATTCAATTTCCAGCATGCAAGTATGTGTGTGTGTGTGTGTGTGTGTGTAAATAACCAAAATACATTCAACTACTTTTAACCCGAATCAGTTTATGCAAACTAGTGACATGAAATTTGATCTTTAAGACAAGAACCTCATCTTTTTCCATAGGCTTGTTTTCCTAACTATTATCTACTAATGTAGACTACACATCACTGAAGATCAATAGGGCTTTCTAAAGCTTGTAATGTGAGGTTAGGGTGAGGATAGGATGACAAAGGCTTTTTACGGTTTAATCGCCCTAGAGCACACACGTTTCATTCCCGGATCTTACTTCTTTACAACCCTTGAGTGAGATAATATACTCTCCCCCAAACTTAACTTTTACTCTATTGACTCCAATTACAAGATGAGCTCTCATCACGTGGCTATACCCTCAATTCATTCCCTTTTTTTTTTTGAGGGTATAGCATTATTCAGACGAGATGCACTCTCTTCACCATTTCCACCATCACCTATTTTTCATACGAATAACCACAATTACAACAAAAGTTTTCATATGTGCTCAAGGTATAGGGTGATAGATTGGAAAATATTTAGAGGTTAGGTACATGGTGTGGAAGTCAAGAAGATGATTTTAAGCTCAATAAGGGTAGACTAGGGTTTTTCTGAACATCAAGGTAGGCTTGGAAAGGCGCAATCAATCCAAAAATTACCTAAATCATATCTCTAGCAATGTGTAGCCTAGAATTTCTCCTCAGATAGTTTTTAAACAAGTTCTAGAGTTCGAAGAGATCTTACGGCAACATCTAATTCGCATAAACTTTCTCTAGGTGTCAGACATATTAAATGTATGTGGCTATGTGCTCAAGTTGTGCAGCAAAATTTCAAGATGGCATGAACCAAATCAAAGTCAAGCACACAAATTAAGTCAATATGTAGAATTGTCCAAGACCTACTTTCCATTCAATAAAATTTCTTATCATTAGCCAAAAAGGATGAACAAACAAAACCAAATTTTTTTTATTATTATTTTTATTATTATTATTTTTTTTTTTGAAAATAAAGCTAAAAACAAAGCACACAACAAAGAAAAGTTAACAACACTAAATAAAAAAAAAATATATAAACACTCCTCCAAACTTAAAATGAACATTGTCCTCAATGAGAAAATAAAACATAAAAGAAGGGTTAGAAAACTCCCCTGAAAGAAGACATCCGATGTCATCACCGTCATTATTATCGGGCAAAGGTGGAGGTAGAAGGAGGGATCCTGGCATGTTGGTCTGGTAGGGTGGAAACTGAGGAGGAAAGTGATCGAATGGGAGAGAAAAATGAGTTCGAATCTTTTGACCAGAACCGGTAGTGCCGTGGCGCTCTACATACAGTGTCGCGGCACTGTAAATTTTTTTTTTTAAAATTTAGTTGGGAAAAATCTGGGGAGGGCAGCGCCGCGGTAGCGCTGATGGTTCTGGAACTTTTCTAGAACCTTCAGCGCCGTGGCGCTGTGAATAGGGCGCTGCGGCGCTCTGGACCAGTACCATATTTTTCATTGTTTTGACCCTTTTACATTAAATACTCCCACTAGAATGCACAAATTACTCCCCAAACTAAAATATAGTCCAATGAACAACAAAAGAATAGAAAACAAAAGCAAAAAACATAACTTGGGTTGCCTCCCATCTAGTGCTTAGTTTAATGTCCACAGCCTGACTTTGTTGAACTTCCTCAAATTGGCTCTTCAAGAGGGGCTTCCTCATATTCCTTGCTCCTCCCCTGTCATAAATCTTCAAGCATTGTTCATAGACCCGGAACACACGTCCATCTTTTTCCTTTATGTCCACCGTTCTGAAGGGAAACACTTTCTCAACAACGAAGGACCCCGACCACTTTGGCTTCAACTTGGGTGAGAATAACTTCAACCGAGACCTCAAAAGTCGAACTTGTTGCCCTTGAACTAACTTACACTTCATATTTTTCTAGCCATTGCAACGTCTCTCATTCACCGGGACTTCTTCAACGTGCCTTCTAATCACATCAACTCGGTTACATGAGCTTGTCTCTTCGGAAGCCTTGTTGGAGTGATAAATGTTGAACTTGACTATGTCTTCATTCACCCTTAGAGATAACTCCCCTTTAGATACATCAATTAAAGCTCCACTTGTAGCCAAGAAAGGTCGCCCAAGGATTAGAGGCATGTCTCGGTCTTCATCCATGTCTAAAACCACAAAATCAGTTGGAAAAATAAATTTGTCAACCTTTACCAACACGTCTTCGATGACTCCACGAGGATATGTGAGGGATCTATCCGCTAGTTGTAACGTGACGGTGGTTGGCTTCACTTCTCCAAGTCCCAGCTTTTTGAATATAGAGAGGGGCATCAAATTGATACTTGCCCCAATGTCACACAAAGCTTTGTCAAAGGATGCGCCACCGATTGTGCAAGGAATAGTGTAGCTACCCGGATCTTTTAATTTTTGTGGTAGCTTTCTCTGGATAATGGCGCTACATTCCTCTGTCAACTTCACCGTTTTGAATTCCTCCGACTTCCTCTTCTTCGACGTAATATCCTTCATGAACTTGACATAATTTGGCCTTTGTTCAAGAGCATCTGCAAAAGGAATATTAATGTGAATTTTCTTAAAGATTTCTAAAAATTTTGCAAATTGAGAATCAAGCTTTTTCTTTTGAAATCTTTGAGGATATGGGAGAAGAGGTTTAATAATTTGAGGATTATCAGGAAATAAAATAGTTCTCGGTTTAGAAACTTCCCTGATAGCATTTTCCTCTTCAAGGATGAAATCTATGGTGTGCTTCTCCTCGTGGCTAGGCAAAGGTGTGGGCTTGGTAGCTTCTTGTTGCTTCTCTCCATCAATTTCTTTCCCACTTCTTAGGGTTATAGCATTGCAATGCTCCTTAGGATTGCTTTCAATATCACTTAGGAATTTCCCTCCTTGTTGAGAATGAATTGCGGTTGCTAGTTGCCCAAGTTGAACTTCAAAGGACTTCATAATGGCACCCATACTACTTATATGGATTTTAATATTGTCCAACCTTGTCTCATTTTTGTTGAATCTCGATCTACTCTCCGAGATAAACAAACTCAAACTCTCCTCCAATGAATTTTTCATTTCGGTCGACTGGTTATTAAACTCGGAAGGAGGTTGAAGCATATTTCTTGTATTACCATAAGATAAATTCTCATGGTTTCGGAGTCCCCGGTGATAATATGTAGACAAGTTATTGGATAAGTTGTTACCTCGGTAATTGAAGTTCCAATTGTTGATATATTGAACTTGCTCTGAATCACCACCATCACCAACAAATAAGGTACTAGCAACCATTACCGGCTCCTTGATTGATGAAGCCTCTCTAGTAGTGAGGGCTGAAATTTAGTTTGTTAAAGCCGACACTTGAGCTGAAAGTGATACAATAGATCCACTTCATGAATTCCAGCCGCCTTCTTCAAAATTGACCGCTCATTGGGCCATTGATAGTTGTTGCATGCCATTTCCTCCAATAATAATTGGGCTTCTTCGGTGGTTTTGGACAAAAGAGTACCACTGGCCGCCGCATCAACGATTGTTCTTGTTTGCCCATTCAATCCATTATAGAATAATTGGATTTGGAACCAATCTTGGTATCCATGTTGGGGGCACTTTCGAATGAGGTCTTTAAAATGCTCCCAAGCTTCATAAAGTGGTTCAAAGTCTAATTGGCAAAATTGTGCAATCTCATCTCGAAGTTGAGAGGTCTTTGATGGAGGGAAGAACTTCGAAAGGAATCGTTGAGCTAAGTCTTCCCATGTTGCAACACAATCTGGTTGAAAAGATTGTAGCCATCCTCGTGCCTTATCCCTAAGGGAAAAAGGGAACAAGCGCAATCGAATAGTATCCTCCGAAATACCATTCATCTTAATGGTGTCACAAATCTCCAAGTACATAGCAAGATGCACATTCGTGTCTTCATTAGGCGAACCGCCATATTGGTTTTGTTGAACCATGTTAATGAGAGCCGGCTTCAACTAAAAATTGTTAGCATTGATGGTTTGCCTCCGAATTCCTGAATAGTTCTCATTGACAACGAGCTTGAAGTAATCCCGTAGGGCTCTTCTTTGTTGATTATTTGCTTGTTGGTTGTTGGCCTCCTCCACCATGATTTGAGCTCTTTGTTGTCTTCTTTGTTGTCTTAGCCTTCGGCAAGTGCGTTCAATCTCAGAATCAAATGACAATAGTTCTAAGCTTCGGGCTCTTCGCATAAGCCACAAAGAAAAGACACCTAACAAGCAATAATAACAATAAAAGCAAAATAAATAAAAAGAATAAAAGGTCTAAATTAAAATCAAGATTACTTGGTAACAATATTAGTAGTAATTCAATTGCCAATCCTCGGCAACGGCGCCAAAAACTTATTCAGTTTAATTATATATTGTAAAATGACCGCAAGCACACGGTGTCAAGTTTTGTAGTAAAATGGTAAATAGGGTTGTCGTACCCACGAGGATTGGTATTGAAATTCTACTAACTACCGTAATTGGGTAATCTTAATTTTATCTAGACAATTCAAATTAATTGTGGAGGAATAGTAATTAAAGGAAATTCTAAAATACAAAATTAAATATCACAACACAATTGTAAATTTGAAGGAAAATAACAATAGGAATGAATTCTAGAGGTTTGACTTCACCTAACTATCCACTATGTCTTTCAATTAACAACACCACTTGATTAATTTTCCTAGTTTATAAGCAAGAACTCAAAATTATTTCTACTCCCTCTCTCGAGTGCCGGGTGAAAAATACCCTTAAATTCCAATTTCAACATCTCTATTCAAAATTGAGAAAACAAGAATTCATTAAGTTTTGTAGTTCTTAATAACAAGCTTCAAAAGGGTCATAAGTTTTCTCAAACACTACAACATCCTAAGTCGTGTTACTCTAGTCACATTTCTAAAAATCCCCTCTCTCAAGTACCGGATTCAAGAAATCAAAACATCCTAATAGTTGCTAAACAATTAAGAAGCATAAAGAACAAATAACACAAATAAACCAATAGAAAATCACTGCAAGATTGATGTTAAAAATTAAGACATAGTTTCAAGTAAGGGCTACATCATTCCTCTTGATAAAATACTTAGTTCATAATAGAAATGAATAAAAACAAGATAAATAAGGACAACATCATGAAAGGAAGAGATGAGAAAGAAAAACTCTTGTAATTTGGTGAGATTCTCTTCACATTCCTCTCTTCATTCTTCTTGCCCCTTGAAAACTGCTGAAGAAGCTCAGAAAAACGCCTCCCAAGATTTCCCCCTCGGATCTCAAAAGATCCCTTTTATATCCTCCTTGGCGGCTAGGTCAAATCTGGCCAAAAAGTGCCAAATCACGTGCCAGTGCCGCGGCACTGAGTAGACAGCGCCGTAGTGCTGAAAAAATTATCGTTCAGCACCACACGAGATTGCCGCAACGTTGTATACAAATTGTCATTCAGTACCACACGAGAGCGCCGCGGCGCTTAGACAAAAACAGCATAGCACCGCGGCGCTTTGAGTTCTGGAAAAAGTTCCAGAATCTTTGGCGCCGTGGCGCCATATCCACAGCGCCGCAGCGCTTAAGCTTCTACCTAGAACGCCTTGGTTTACTCTTTGTCAACTTGGTAAACTTGGCCAATGCTTCTATAATTATTCAAAACCTGAGGAAAACAATTAGAAATATGAAAACTAAGAAAGAAATCAAGAAAATCATGCAAATAAAGAGATAAAATCATAACTAAATAAGTGAATAAAATTCACTTATCATGACAATAGAGGAAACTAATTGCTCATAAGAACCCTAAAAAAATGATTGTTGACCACCATTGATTGTGCTAAGGTGAAGCTGTAGCCATGGTTTTGGGTTTTTAGTTTTCAGCTAAGGATGGAAGAAGGAGAAGATAAAAGAAGATGCGAGCTATGAGAGAGCCACATAAAAGATAGGCATATTATTTTTAAGGGTATTTTCGTCACAATGCATACTTTGTAGATGTTTTATTAAGAGAGCATACGCTTCATAATAGGGGTGTTATAGTCCATATTTCCCCTAATTCCTCGTGCAAAGTACCTTATATATATTCAAATATTACACATATTTTTTTAAAAGAAAAAATCAGCTTTTTTGTTTTATTATCTTGAAGAACTTTTATAGAATGCATTTTGATAGTTTGTTTAATTTATATTGAACTAGCATTTTGGCTATTATTAATGTTCCTTTTGAGTTTTAATACCTATATATAACTATTTTGTACATTTTATTAGTGAAACATACATTTTGACCATTAAGTTTATCAAAAGACCCTTTTAAAATTTTACACACTATACTCGAAAAAATTAATTCAAATTTGAAGCTAAATTGATATTAATAACTTGATTAATGATTAATAAATATTAAAAGCTCTATTTTTTGTTAATTGGATGTTTAGAAATTTTTACTCTTTATTTGTTAGTCAGTTTTAGTTTAGTGTTAAATTTAAACGATATTTCAAATATATATGTTTAGATTCTTTAATTGGTGTTTTGGGAAATCAAAATTGGTGTTTAACAAATAAAGGTTTAAGTTTATCATAAATATTAAATCTGAAGAACAATGTTAATAATAACTGAAGCATAATACCAATATATAAATTAAAGAAATAGTCAAAATTTAAGATATAAAATTTTAATTATTCCTACTATCTTTTATCTCCAGTTTAGGTTTTTCTTTTTCAATTCCCTGTCTTAGGGCATTCAACTAAATATAACCTATTGTTCTATTATATATTTGTTGAAAATGACGCTTCAAATATCTTAACTGGTTTGTCAATTTTCACAGACATGAAGAGCATCTTTCGGTGCAAAGCAAACATTTAAAATTAAGAAGATTCTTGCCACATCGATTATTTAAATAGGTTTTCAAATACATCATGAGTTGAACTATGTTCTATTTCTAGTCAACATGTCGTAGTAGAAACTTTTATTACTTAAAATTACGTGCATTATGTTTTCAAATATCAAAAAGTAGCTTAATTTATCAATAAAACCACATGCAGTTCTTATATTTCCATCTAAATTAAGTATAGCGATAATATTCAATTTGATCATTTCAATATGATTCCCAGAATTCTAAAATAGCAATGAACTAGTGCTACGACGTTGGTGAATAATAATAATAATAATAATAATAATAATAATAATAATAATAATAATAGTAGTAGTAGTATTAGTAGTAGTAATAAATAAATAAATTAATAAATAAACAAATAATCAAATAAATAAATGAGCAAAAAAACATATTTTATATCTCACGTAATAAGCATCTGGATATTCTCTTTGAACAATTGGTGTGCGTATTTGTTTTATTAGAGAAGTGATACTACGTAAATATGCTTTAAAGTTTGAGTTTATGAATTAAAATATCAAGAATCATATTATAAATTATAGCTTAAGAGTTATGCATTGCTTCCTAAATGAGGACAGTATATATATATATATTGTGTCAAAAGCCCTCTCCGTCACTTCCGATCGAAAAACCCTCTTCATCTTTTTGGTAATCCTGAATATTTCTCACGAAACTTAACGAAATTAGATAGGATTAATATCCGTACACACATACTAGACGTAAATACCTAAAATTGTTGCATAATAAAACCTCTTTTCCTTGTTTCCTTCGAGATTGATCACGTTTGGAAACCATAAATAAAAGAAGATCAATATCGAAAATAAGTTAGAATAATGATACATCTAAATTATACACTCATCAAGCCTGATTTGTTCTTATCATTACAATATTCTAATTTAATAACTGTACGAAACACGGCCAAGAAGGGTCGCTTAGAACCTGAAACCTATATTAATTAATAAACTACTATATAACTTAAAAGGAAGCTGTTCTTTTCTTAATTCACTGAATGTAATTCAAGGAATGCCAGGTTATGTACCAAACTTTCAATCAGGGACAGATGTAAGTTGGGGCTAGTGGGGCAGGCACCCTCACTCAACTTTCTTACAACACCTACAATTGAATTATTTTCCCAAAATACTCCCACATTATTTCACTCTTTTTTTTTTTTCATGTGCATTTATTTGTGATTCTTAATTTCATTATTTTCATTTAAAATTTTGGATATACATCCCTTATTTTTCTCAAAATCTTAACCTCTATTGGTTATTGAAGAAAAAAAAATACCAACTCTACTTTAAAATCTAAAACCCTCATTGAACACAAATTTCTTCCTCCATCAACCTCTCATGAGATAGTTAATATGATTGCAATCAATAGTGGTGTCCTAATCATGTTTGGACCATTCAATAAATAATTAGAATAAGTAAGACACAATTTTGAATATGATTCTCATAATTACTTAGCATCTTATCTTTTTGTAATGGTTAATTAGGATTCTTCCCGATATGAACAATATCTTTTAGAGTCAAATTTGCAATTCTTATAGTTTTATTATTGTGGTTAATATTTTTTTTTATTAATCTTGGTAGTTTTGATGATCGTAACTTATTTTGTATATGAGCTTACTTTTATATATGAATATGCTATTTTATTAAGTGGCCCTACCAGTGGTGGAGAGAGGTGGGGCCACCGCTCCCTCACCTTTTCCCCCCTTAATTTACATGTACTTCCCTACTCTGCTCCCCTTAAAATATTTTCTTTTTCTAACTTTATATTATCATCTTAATTTACCCTCCAAAGACCCAATTACTTTTTCAACTTTCTTTATCTATTCAATTTTCAAAACCAAAATTGAGAGAAGAGAAAAAATGGGAGAGGCCCTTTTTAATTTTTCCATCACGGACTCGACTGATCTCCATTAAATAAATTGGCTTCAAAGTCTTTTCTTTTCTTTTTTTTTTTTTATTTAAGGGAAAGCAAATTCAGCTTTGTTCAAAAGATAAATCCTCTAAAATAAGAGGAGAAACAGGCATAGAGTTTTCCGTCCAATACAAATATATGATATTAAAATAAAGCTTTTTTTTTTTGGGGGGGGGTCACTTTATTCCCAAAACGAGGAATAAAACAACATCCACTGCTAGTAAGTTATAGTGCTATATCATATAAGAGAGTCTTGCTAAAGAAAAGAAGAGATTATTTTATTGAAGTTCCAAAACGGCTTCCTTGAAATACTCATAACACTAGAAACATGCAAATCACTAGATTTTGGAGTAGAAAAAATTGTGACGAAAAAGTCAAGAAAAAAGAAAGAGGGGAAAATATTTTTTCTACAATTTTATAGAATTTTATTTTGAAACTTTTGACTTTACTAATTAATGTGTCCATATTCTACATATTAAAAATGACATTAAATCTAACTTTTGTTTTTTTTTTAAAAAAAATTTCATCACTTATTATTTAAATCCAAACAAGAGAAAATGGAATCCCTAATAATTTTTCTTTTCTTTCCCTCCAAAAATCCTAATTCTAAACAGAGTCAAAAGCAAAATTAAACCTTTTGAATAGCTAGTTTTGCTATCTTAACAGCAACTTTAACATCCATTTTCCGAGTTATCAAAGCAAAAAACAGCACCTTCAAGGTGCCTTTCATATATTTTAAATTTGCATTCTTTTTTATTAAAATCAGATAAGTTGTTGGTTTTGTATTTTTATAAATATTTTTAAGGGATAATATTACTTTTATACCTTGTATTTTGACACTTTATTCAATTTGTACCTTCTATTTTGGATATATCAACATTGACCCTTAAATTTGAAATTTGTTATAAGTTATAAATTTGTATCTTGACACTAATTTATAGCATTTAATTTACCATGATGATTTAATAAAGTTATTCTTGGATCAGTTTTTATATGATTTATTTTCAATTTTTTAAATAACATCTTGGTAAATTAACTGCTCTAAATTGGTGTAAATATATAAATTTGTAACATATTTCAAATCTAAGGATCAATATTGATAATAACTAAAATAAATGGTACAAATTAAATAAAATGTCAAAATATAAGGAATAAAATTGATTTTATCTCTATTTTTGGACTCTGTTCTTTTTTTGGTTTACCAAGTCACTCTGTTTTATTTATTTATTTATTTTGCCTGTCATTATTGTGTTAAAAAAAAAAAATTGCCTTTGGTACAACCCCCACTGAAAATAAATCTGGCTCAGCTATCGATTGTCCCAACCATATATATAAGTCGTTAAAATGTTTTCATTTCATTATAACAGCGACCCTTGTTCGTATTCCCATTACCAAGTACTGTCATGTGTCGAATTAATTACTAGATGTATAAGAGGTTGAGTCAGCAGAAGAAGACAAGAGAATCACGGCAAAGAGCTAAGTCCAAAATGTGATTCTTGTGCATGCAATATTTACTTGGGCAACCCCCACCGGCATTAATGGTCCAAAAATGGCATAACAATTAAAAACAATGATTGTCGAAGTGGAATTGTGCTCCTTTAGATCATAAAATTATTTCCAATCTGTGTCTTGAATCACCCTTAAATTCCTTCGTCAATTCTTCCAAACAGGGGTCAAGCTCAAATATTTGTGGGAATTCTAGAATTCCCACTGGATCAATGATATTTCAGAGATACTTATCCTCTGATATTTAGCCAAAAAAGAAAAATAAAAGAAAAAAGAAAAAGGAAAGAAACCGTGTGTACCAAAAAATCCTTATTCTTGCCCCTCAGGTCGTTAATTCTTTTTATTCGGATTCACAATCAATAAATATATATGTAGGAAACTAAAAAAAAATAATAAATAAAGAAGATAATATATATCTAGGGTAAAAAATTATGTACTACCATGCATCACCATGGATGAATAATAAGACGTCAATTCTTATGTACCATGATATACAATATCAAAGCAATTATTAATAACGTGATCAATAAGGCTGAATTAGGAAGATTTTGACTAGTTGAGTAAAAACCTTTGGCCGCCATCATATATGTGAAGAACCCAATTTGTATAATTTAATTCCTCAAAAAAAAAAAAATGTTACGTTAATTAAGCATACACTTCGTACTTAGCTATAGCATGCGAGCTGCAACGATCAACTCCAAAATTATCGTTTTAGGAAAATAGTAAGCGCGTATATTTATAAGCATTTTAACGTTAAAGCTTCCTTTGCTTTTGAATTGATTCATAATTTTTCTTCTGTTTTGACTCTTTCATTGCAAGGACTTAATTTGTTTTGGAAATTGCCCACATGGAACACGGATTTTACTGTTTCATTAATGGTGATGTGAGGGGTGAAAAATGTCATGTATTTTTGTTGAAAATGCTTAATTAGCATGTAATAAGTCAAGAAATCAGTAAATACAATCATAGAAGTTAATTAGTACTTCGAATATGGATGTATATTCTTCTTAAATATGGTATAATGAATGCCTTTATATCTTTGGTATATCTTTTGGTTTATCAATTGGTTAATTAGTAAGGGATGGTCAGTTTGATTGAGATGTAAATCGTCAATGTTAGTTTGCGTAACGAGAAATATTATTTTATCCACAAGCACCCACAAAAACACGTACACAATCATTTATGTTAATATAAATGATTTGATCACCTTTTAAACACACTTTTATTTAGGTTAATTTAGGGATGTTAATAAAAGCTACAAGTTAATGTTCGTGAATCGTGGATAGCCATCTATTGAGATTAATATTAGATAAAAATTTAGTAACAGTTAATACTTCAAATAATAAATCACATGTACCACGAAAATTTATATCTTGGCAGCAGATAATGTCAATGCCTAAAAACTGAAGTACAAATTAGAACAGCTCAAATTGACATAAAATGCAGTAGTGACAATCGGCAATCATACGGGGAAAATTGAAATGACTAAAAGAGTAAAGAATACGACTTGAAAAGGCTCTACTTCTTTTACTAAGAATTCCCAAACGACTATTTGTTTTTTCCTTGACAGAAAAAGAACAAGAATCAAAAAAGACTCGCAAATTTGCAATTGAAGTGTTCCCACCTCAAAAAAAATAAAAAAAAAAAAAAAAAAAAAATTTGCAATTGAAGTGTTCCCACCTCAAAAAAAATAAAAAATAAAAAAAAAATGCATGAGTCAGGCTCCCTCTAACCGTTTCTAATCCTAGATAGAAATTGCCCAAAAAAGCCAAAAACATCACCCCCCAAAGATAAAATTCTCATGAATGCATAGTACTATATACTGCTGGCTTTACTATACGCGGTACTATACTCGCCAGAGGATTTGGCATGTCAAGGGGAGATGAATTTGAGTTATAAAACCACATGCATCGATCTTAATTATTTGTCTCACAACGCACAATATTTTGCAAAACAAGTAAAACGAGTGACACGTGATTTCCATGGGCGTCCGTAATGCCCTAACCCCCGGTCCTATGGGTCATGAATCTCCGTACCAACTGTCTATTTTTATGGCTGGAAAAAGTTTTCCAAATGTATTGGTCACGTAATCCGGGAATAGGATTGCTGCGGGGTTAATGTTGGGAATTTACATCTAGAGTTTTCATCAGCGCGTCTAGTCGATCGTCATAATTCGTTCATTTTTAATATTTCAATCATTTCAATTTCTGTAACCTTGATAATATTAAAATGTATTAAATAGTCAATGTTAAGTACTGCTTAACATATTGCGTACTGCTTAACATATTGCGTATCGCTTAACTAATCATATATAGGACTAAAATCATAGCCAGGCGTGTTTTGGAGGCAAATTTATCTTGGAAAATGGGAAATTATTTACCTATTTGTCGAAAATGCAAGGCCCCTGAAGGTGACTCGACAGAAAACATTAATACGAGTAAAAGTGACATTTTATTATTCAGCGAAAAAAAAAAAAGTCATATTCTATTTGAAAGATTGTATCGTACTGCTTATATGGATTACAAATATGAAGCTAGACCTAGAGCTGGCTAGGCTTGAATTATAATTGTTATTTTTTATTTATTTGCCGGGAATTAGAAAGCCAGGGTTGAATTATTTGAATTAACTCACATGAACACAAGTCAAGCCACGACTGGGCTGGACTTGGGCTGAATTATTTGTTTTGTATGATCAAGAGTCAAACATCTGGCCCAAATAATTCCACAATTGCGGCGCAGAATCAAAATATTCCCTGGTTTCAATTTGACAGACATCTTTTCCCAAAGGTCTAACAAAAGCAAAATACTAGGGGTAAATGCGCCCTCCACTGCAGGGAGGTCAAGGTTGGTAACCATACGGGGCACGCTATAGAGCATTAAGATAGACAAACCAAATGTTACTAACATTTAAGTGAATTGGTAAAATAGTCTTTTTTTGAAAAACAATTTTGTAAAAAGATTTACGTTTTTAATTTCTTTGCTAAGTAATCTTTTTTGACAATGCTCAAACACGCCCAACACCAAACTCCATTATACAAAAGACCATTTTGAAAAAAAAAATTGTAAATATAGGTCTCTTGTTAAAACTCCCTTACAAAATACCATCTTTCAAAATATTCCCTGGTTTCAATTTGACAGACATATTTTCTCGAAGGTCTAACAATTTTGATGCTACGCAAAATACTGGGGTAAATGCACCCTCCATTGCAGCGAGGTCAAGGTTGGTATCCATATGGGGCACACCATTAGTTATAGAGAATTAAAGATAAAAACACGGCAGATACGTCGACGAACGCAAATATTACTAGCATTCGAGTGAATTGGCAAAATAGTCTTTTGTGAATAATAATTTTGTAAAAAAATTTATGTTTTTAATTTCTTTGCAAAGTAATGTTTTTTGACAATGCTCAAACATGCCTATCATCAAACTCGACTATACAAAAGACCATTTTGCAAAAAGTTCTAAATATAAGACTTTTGTTAAAACTCACTTACAAAAAGTCCGCTTGACCTAGTTTCTCTTAGCGTTTAAATTATTTTTTTTAATCATTGTAGCCTTTACTTTTTTTCTCTTATGCATTTGTCTTAAAATCTCTTAAATAATTTTTACCATTTCAGTCTCTCTTTTTTATTTTCCTTTTCAAACATTCGAGGCAAGTTTTCCCGGGACAATGGGCTTACTTAGGGTTATAGGTGCAAGAAAGCCGCGGGCCTAACTTATCAGGCCTGGACAAGGCCAAGTCGAACAGCTATAAAATAGGGATTTTTAGCTAGATGGCTGAATTTCGTATCACTG
>JXTC01000846.1:47685-66913 GCA_002914845.1 Trema orientale
AAAAAAAAGGGCACACTCTAGTTTGCTATTAATTAGACAATCAAGAACTTTTCAAATTTTTGGACTTTGGACATATATTTTTGCAAAAATATTATTTTAAAAAATAAATAAATTGATGCATACTTGTTTTTGAGTATACATTTCACATATAAAATATATGTGGTATACACTTATAATATAAATAAATACTTCTAGTATATAATATATATATATACCCAATTTTTGGTATTTTTTTTATACACATAATGCATACCTATGGTATACATATAGCCAAAAAGCAAGTATGAATCTATTAAAAAGAAAAAAGAAAAAAAAAAGAATTTGACATGGATAGTAGTAATTTGGACTTAAATGATTTTTTTAGAAGCATTTTGAAAAACGACTTTTCTAGTAGTGTCACACTGTTATGTGATAGGAGTCATACAATCTTTAACCATAAACTTATGAATTTTTTAGGACAAATCAATGGCCACAAATTGTTTCACTCAATAAAAAAAAAATGGCCACAAATTGTGTGACACTGCAACATTGAAAAGGTCACTTTTCAAAATACTCTTAAAAAAGTTATTTTAATCTAAATCACTACTAATAAGGTCCATTTCTTCCTTAATAAAGGAGTATCTATGTAAATATTATTTTTGAAAAAAGGTATTTTTGTATGTTTCTCACTTCTATTCAAGAACCCTAACTAGGCCCTGAAATTAAGCTGCCCCAACTAAGACCTATGAAATCTTTTTTTAAAAAAAATAAAAAATAAAAAATAAAAAAGCAATTGAGGGAATTCACCTATGAAATCTTGATTTCATATATTAGTTCACGCAGCAATATAGGGGTCCACATGCTTGCATAATACTTCTTTTTCTCTTGGTATTTTAGACAAACAAATATATATATGTTTAAGGAAGTTCGATTTTTTCATGTGCTAAAATTTCAGAAATAAATTGAAAAATTCCATATTTTAAAATTAATTAGAAAATCCCGAATTTATTTAGAAAATACTGCTCTTAAAAATAGTTTTAACAATAAAATATTTTACCAATTGAAAAGATACTTAAGGTAACTGATCAATTTATTTGAAGTAACTAGATTATCACTTTTAGTTACCCTAAGTAATTCGATCGATTGCTTCAAGTAATTCGATCGATTGCTTCAAATAATTCGACTGATTATCTCGAGTACCTTTGAAAAATACTATTTTTGAAGTAAAAATTGTATTTTTCGATACATTTTTAAAAAGTAGTATTTTTTAAATAAACTTTGATAAAACAATATTGTTCTAGCCCATCCGAAATATTTCGCTTTTTATTTTTTATTTTGGGACTTTAGGCTTAGATTTCGATAAGAAGCCCTTTATTTTTCAAACAAAAGGAGAGACTCGCACGAAAATGACTAGGTAAAGGTGTGTCAATATATTTTGTTTGTATTCTAATCTATCCCACTTTGAGTCGGAAGTACACAATCCAATCCATTTTTCCACATTAAGTAAATCAGTTTTTTGTACATTATGAATCAAATTAGTTTAGTCTAACTTGCTGTAAGATAAGAGTGTGGCAATTCTACTTAACAAATGATCAGGTTCGTGTCACTTATTAATTAATTATGTCGTCAATCGAACATCATTTATTAAATATGTTGAAAGTTGTCAACCTAAATATGACATATTTATTAAGCGGTTGAGTTATCATCAACTAAATTATCTTTCATTAAAATTTGAGTTAAATTATCATTAACTGAATACTAATTAGAAACAGCTTATTCATGCCATAATTGTGCGATTTTTATCCCTATTCTAGTTATTTAATACTGAGTCTAAATACATTTTTAATTAGTGCTTGTTAACTATTCTTGTGAAATATTTATTTCAAATATTTTTAAGTATTATTTATAAAAAAATATTTTATATTTTCTATTATAAAATTAGTTTTGAGAATTAGTATTATAAAGTATAAATTATTTTATAAACATATAGTATAACATATCGAATGAATATTTTAATTTTTTTTTTGTTTTTATGCAGAAAAAATTTCAACTTTATTTTTAAAAAATCTTTTTGTTTTTTAGATTAAAATTATACTAAAAAGTTCTTATATAAATTTAACTTGAGTATATATCTTTATCTTACAAATTAGTTATTATTAATTATATTTATTGTACTTAGTTATTGTGTCTGTCATGCCTCATGTCCTTTTGTGTTAGCTTAGGTATGATTAGTTATTTATATCGTACTAGTCCAAGTATAATTTACCAATTTTGCTATTTATATTGTGTCGGCCCAAGCACGGTGATAATTAAATTTTATTCGCATGTTAAGTTTCCTTTAAACTTCGTATTTGGTTGATTCTCGAGAGTTTTTGTAAGTTTTATGTGTGTTTTGGATAAAGTTTTTAGGTAAGTTAAAACATGAAAATTTGGAGCTGCTCAAGTGCAATAAAAGATTATATGAGAGATTTTAGCAATGCATCAGTGTATGGCAGCTTTTAGATGAATAAAATGGCGTGTTGAAGAAAATTGGGTATAAAGTAAATTGCTTGAGAGCTAGTTTCTGGAACTAAGGTGCTATAAAATGAGCAAAATATGCTGAAAATAGAAAGTGGAGCACATAGGTGCTATGAAGGAAGCACCTTAGCACTGCAGTTTCTAGAAATCTGGCCATTCTAACTAGCACCCGGGCGCTGCGATGCATACTGAATAATGACTTTTCTGGAAACTTACCCGTTTTGATAAACTCACCCGTTTTGATAAACTCACCTCAAGGCTTATAAATAGATGCTTTTAGGGCTGTTTAGAGGGACTTTTGAACTAAAAAGAACTCAGAAAAGAGAGAAAGATTGAGCAAGGAATTGAAGGCAGAGAAATTGGCAACTAAAAGACGGAACATTATTGATTCAATTTCTAGTTTTTGTTCTAATATTCTTCTCTCTATTCATGTTTAGAATCATGTTTAGGGTTTATTTTATTTCAAGCATGAATTTATTTGCTTTTCTAGGATTAAGATGTAGCCAAATTATGATGTTTAATTTCTCTTACTTTTCAATTCAAATGATGTTTATTTATATATGTTGAGCAATTTTGATCTATGCTTAATCCTTGTGATTATCTGGCCAGCTTTTGCATTATTTAGATATTTAAGTTGAGATTGAGAGGTGATGATTGAATTTGTCATGATCAAATTACCATGAGATTATTATCGGATAGGGATATCTATAATTCTTATACAACACTTATGAATTTCTTGTTCTTAATGACTTTTAATAAGTTAGAGTTTTGACAGGAATGTATGACCTAGCCTATCAAATTAAATTGTTAATGCTAGAAAGAGATTAATAATTGCATAAGAGAAATTCACTAGCAACATTAGGAATAAGCATTGATCGAGTAGATTAAAGAGTTAGATTGATTAGTTTAGGTAAAATCTGAAGCCTTAGGTTCTAAATTATAAGAGTTCTCTTCAAAGTTTATTAATATTTAGTTTTATTTATTTGTTTTCTTTTATAAATCTTCTTTTTGATTATTCAAATAAAATTAGAATTAGCATGATTCAGTACATAGTAAAAATTATTTCATCGTAGGAACGATACTCGATTCATCATCTCTACTACTTATTCTATACATGCACTTGTATTTATAAATCACATAACACAATGACTAATATTGTCGTATAGAATACAATAAAAATTAAGTCATGTTGTTCTATCTCGGCCTATGTTGTACTAGTAAGACTTATAATCAAATTATGCCCTTGCCAGCCTAGTATTGTCTACCCCTGTTATTTGCATATTATTAATTATGCATATCAAATACAATGAATGTTATAATTTTATTAAAATTGTATTGTACGAATAGTTTATGAATAAGCTATGTTTAACTATTCGAGTTAATCATTGGGTTAAATATGTCAACCTGAAAATACCTAAATTATTATATTTATTCCGAAGTAATGTTATGAGCGCTACTGGTACTCAACAACACAACTCTAATGGAGCTGTGGGACTTAAAAGCTAGTATGAGATGAGAACGTACAGTTCTATTAGATTGTAGTGTTGGATACCCCATAGCTAGTGTCTTTTAGTATTTTTCTTTACTCATAGGTCCTTGACATAAATTTAGGACGATCGGCCTATGCTTGTTCTTATCTTGCATCTCTTTTATGTAAACATGCACCATATTTTGTTAATGCCAATATTGTATTCCTTTAGCCTCAATTGAAGAATCGGATAAGATTATGAGATTGGAATTTTTGTCCAGTCCCATATTTGGGCCTTATAGAGGACTAGACTAAAGAGTCCAGTTCCAAATTTAGCCTCATTGGTACGAGACTAAATAATCCCATCGAGAATTTGGGGTTATTTAGCCCCAGCCAAGGGAAAAAGTGATGAGTCTTTCTTTTTTTATTTTTTTCCTTAACAACGTTTTTTGATGAGTTTTCTAAGATATCTTTTATTTTCAGTTTTGTCTTTAAATAATTGGTAGGTGTCAATTTACACCTAAATGACAGTTACTTTTCTATACTATTTTGTTAGTTTTTATTTCAATTCAAATCTAATCTGTATTATTTTTATGTTTCTAGGTGTTAGACGTAAAACGATGAAAAATAACTGAAATAAGTCGAAAACGGGCTAAAACGAGCAAAGTTGGAATGAGTTGAAAAATCGAGGCAAAATAGAAGTCTGGTGCCAGGGTGCTAGTTTTCAGGCGTCTCATCGTTTGTGAAAAAAAAAGTTCCATAACTTAGACACTACAGTGCGCAAACCTGAGTGCCGCAGTGCTAGAGATCTGTATAACTACCAACTTGAGTGATTTTGATGGTCCACAACTCTTAATTCACACAGGACTTGACCTAAATGCCTCCCAAACTTATTTGCCTACAAATAAGTCCCTTTAACTCAAATGAGAGGCAATGATACACACCCAGGAAGCATAAAGTATCATTAAAACCTAGAGAGAAGAGGAGAAAAGCTTGTGGAGCTGCTGTAATGTTCTACTCGTTCTTTTCTATTTTCTTTTCATTTTTTATTTGTTTTCAATGTTCTAACATGAAAGCATTGTTGTTTATTCTTATGTACATGCTAGATTAGGTTCTAGGTTAGGTTAAGTATGATTTCGAAGCCCTAAACATGAATGTTATTTGATTTTCGGTTCCATACTATTGTTATTTATTCAAAGTTGTTATTATTCTTCTATATTTATTCGCTTTATGAATGATATTCTGCTTGTTTAGGTGTGCAACTAGATGTACATGATATGATTCTATTACTATAGTTTGAATAGGTGTTTGTTTTATTTGAATCAGTTAGTAACGAAACTATAGTTTATATGATCGTTTGATGTATTAATTATAATGAAGAACATAAACTAGGTTAGAAATCCAAATTTGTGATTATGACCTTGATCAATATGTCTTTTTCTATTTAATGCTTCTATTAGGTAAATCAATAGCATTTGCTTACGTAATTTAATTGGAAAAAATTGACTATAGCGTGTTTCTAGTCAATATATAATCTAAGGAAAAAAATGAGGTGATTCCACATTTGTAGATTGCTTACGATTGATAACTTTGGTAGATAACTAGGTTTGGAATTTGATAATTGAATTAATATAATTATTTAGTGGTACGGAGAATGAAATCTTATGCTTGTTTATTTTATAATTTTTTCTTTTATATTCCATTTTGCTTAATTAGTTTTAGTTTTATTTTATAAAAACCCCTTTGAATTGTAAGATTAGCAGTTCATTAGTTAGATTATTTCCTCGTGGGATCGACCTTTCTTAACACTGTGCTAGGTTATACCAAGTTGCACTAGGTTCAGCAAGGATAGGAATAGGAAGAATAATTTATTTGATATTATAATGATCCACCAATAATTTATTTCATTTTTATAATAAATCTTATATATATACATCATATTTCTTAAAAATAAATTCAAAATATTATTTTGTTTAATTATAATTCAATTTTATATCTCCGATATACGAAATATGTATTTTCTTATTTTATAAACAAAATATGACTAATTTTCTAATGTGTATTTATGTTATAATCCTAAGTTGTACCAAGCATAGTAAAGTATAAGACAATTCAATCAAATCTCAATTAATAATCTTGTCTAGTCCAATTAATCTTGCTTGCCAAATGAGCCCTAGGCCTTGTTGGCTGCTTTGGACTAGGATTATGATAATGAGTATTCATTCTAATCCCATATTTGATGACACCTTGGGATTAAGATAAATAATCCATATTCCATAATTAGTCCCATTAAAAGTATGGGATTATTGATCTCATACATCATTCTAGTGGGACCCATCTCTTATGCACATTCCAATACAAGATCCTATCTTAGTAGACTTTTAAATTATTGTTAAATTTAAATTCAATTAAAAATATTTATATTTAACATTCCTATGATACTGTGTCTCACATTATACACAATAATACTAGTCTAACTCAATACTATACCACACATAAAATAATTTTTAAGTATATCTCAATACAATCCAATCTAATCTATTTCAATCCATATAATAATCGTATCCAATCCCGCGCGTCAAATTTACCCCGCTCTAAGTTGCCACCAATGATGTCGTGAGATAATATTAGACTTAAAGTAGGTGGCCTTGTTGTATGTGTGGAAGGATATTCCTCTTTCCAATTAATATTTGATCTTTATAGTATCAGTGGGGGTAAAGTGCGGAAAAGTTTAAGTCGTAACATAGTGAGATCAATAAGATAACATTTATGTCTTCAATAGTTGGATATATGCTTCTCTTTGTCCTAACTCGATGTCAGCCACGTGTCCCTTGTAATTAAAACCCACAAAGTCATGTTTGCGGAAAAAGGAAAAAGAAAAAATAAACTAAGAAAAGGGAAAATCCATTCTTCTTCCCTAGTCCCAGCTACTCTCAGCCGCTTTTGTTCTTCTCTGAAAGTTCGAAAATTCCACTTTTCTTTTATTAGGAGAATTAAAACCAGAGCTTCATTACTCTTCATTGGAGAATCCCTCTAAAATCAAAAGTCCATTACCATTAAAAAAAATTTACAAATTCATTTCGAATTTTTCTATTCCCAAATACGTCTTTATATTAGATGCCTTCGATATTTAGAGCCTCTTGCAAATGCCCAATACAGTCAAACAAAGGGAAAAAAGGGAATTCATTTACCAGATGAACACCTAATAAAATTCAAAGTTCTTACATATTCCCAAATTCAAGATAAGATATGCTTTTGGGGAGGTTTTGTTCTCTACAATTTCTAATATATCTCTATGAGATTTGTTGATACTGAAAAGTTAGTATAACAACCGAGATTTGTATTTTAGAAAAAATGATGGTAAAACGATACTAATTTGTAGAAACGAAAATAATTAAGATAAAACGACACCTAGATTTAAAGTGGTTCAGCCAAGAATTATTTGGCCTACGTCCATTATGAGAGAGGGAGAAAGTATTATTGCTATATTTTTCTTTGTCAATCTTTTTACATGTCATTTTTTCTCTTATTTATAGTCTTATTTATAGTTGAGGAAAAGAAACTATTTATAGCAAGTGGGATTTTTGGAGGAAAATTGGGTTTCCTAAGGTACCTACTCTTGATAAGGTTAGGTAGCCACTTTGATTAGTGCGATTGACTTCACTTTTCCCACTTTTGATCCGCAATTCCCAGATAGTAGTTAGATCATCACAGCTCGTATATAATCTAGAATATGCACTTAGAATTTATTATATAGATGCATATGTGGTCGTATTATAATATACGAGGGGTCAGACTATGAGCCTGGTCGCATGTTTTAAGCTCTTCTGTTTACAGCATAAGCTCACATATTTATATTGGCACGTAGAGCGTGTTGTTTCATCTTTTATCTATAGATTTATACCTCGTTTTCTAATCGTATAACAAGATTAAACCCATATAAATACCATTAGCATTTAAATTGAGAATAAATGTGTTTTTGTGCCATATCGTGCTGTGCTTACTTCTTAGTCGTGTTGTGCCTAAAATTCAAAATCGTTGGCGTGACACAGCTCACTGGTCAATGCTCAAATGTAACGTGCTATGATGTGGTTTGTGCTGTATTGTATTAGCCCACATGCCTAGACATGTCATTCTATTTGGCCAAAACTAGCCCATTCGATTGATAAATTTTATTAATTTTTATACTATTTTATAAATCTTTTTTTTTCAAAAAATTCAAAAGGAAAAAAAAAAAAAAAAAAAACGAAAAAAATTAAAAAAAAAAAATTTAAAAACAAAAGAAAAACAAAAAAAAAAAAAAAAAAAAAAAAACTCGTGAAATATTGCAAACCATAATTGATTATAGATTGTCTCCCAATAACTAGGTTTATACTTGTATATTAAAAAAATAATTTAAAATAATTTATATGTAATATGTCAATATACTATGCCAAGGTACTGGTGACGTGTCGTGCCAATGGGTCTTCTTTGCAGGGCCTACCAGCCTGCTGTGCCATACTCAGCTTATCGTGCTTAAGTTGTGAGCCCGACATGACCCATGTAATTGGACTGTGCATGACACAACCCTATTAGTCGTGTTTTTTTGTAAAATGAGATTATGAGATTGCAAAGTTTTCGAGTGACCACTCACATTTGATTAATTTGTCCTTTCAGAACATCGAAATAAAAAGAACATCAAAATACTGATTTGATTTTCAAGTCGAAGAAATCAATTGCCACATGTGCCCATATGGAGATATGACCGGAGAAAAAGAAAGGACATTTACTCATTCAAATCCTTTTTTTCCCCCTAATTAGTTTTATTTTCTCTAAACATGGCTTAGTGGGCTTAAACTTCAAGGGACACATAGCAGTATTTTGGCTCTTTGGACATGGAATTGAAACAGCAGATCTCACTCCCTTTGGTGGATGGTCAATAAGGAAAATAATGAATATAATTGGGGATATTCAAAATCCGTACGATCTAATCCAATCCGCACGATCCATTCAAAATCCGTACGATCTAATCCAATCCGCACGATCCAATCTGTAAAGTGTGGATATTCGCATATGTGCGGATTGGATTGGATGGAATTATTGAAATCCGAATTTTTGCGAATCAGATTTATTTTTCACTTTAAAAGTAACTAATCCAATCCAATCCAATTCACACTTAAATATATATATATATATTAAAAGTATATATTTATATTTATATTTATACATTATACATGCTTTATAATTCATATATGTTGTAAAATTTACTATTAGTTGTAATTTAAAATGTAAAATCTTTTTAAATGAAAGAAAAATGCTAAAATGATGAGTCGTGAGCCAAACCTGCTTAAAGAAAAAGATCCAAATTTATGCATCTAGAATAAATAAGTAACCGATCCAATCCCTATATTCGCAGATTAGATTAGATTAGTTAAAAAGTTTTACACGGATTACATTAGGTACGATTTCTGAAATTCGCACTAGTGCAAATCGGATACAATTTTTTGAAAAAAGTGTGGATTAGATTGGATGAACAACTAAAATATATATGACATATGATTGTGATTATAATTTATAAGTGAGGTTTATTTTAAAGCAAAAAATAAAATTCCAAAGCAACTATCTAGTGGAACAAGATTCTCTGTTTCCAAATGCTGTCTCATTACCTGTTCCAGAGCCACTAAATAGTCACGTGTTCATCATAAACCCCCCACTATGTCGTGTTTGGAAAAGAAAAAAAAAATGATGTGAAGATAAAATCAATATCTCTTGTTCATCTGTTCCAATATCTACTGTTTTATGTAAAAATCATCTTCTATTCAAAAAACTAAGAAACAAAGCCTTAAAACTTTTTAAGACAAATTATATTTTTTTCCCCGAATTATTGCCTATTTAGAGTTTTGCCCCAACTATTTTTTGTTAATAAATTCTCTATATTATTCAAATGTTAACAAAATGGTCCTTCTATTATGTTCCGTACATAAATTGACAGAATCGCTGATATGGCATCTATTTTTTTATTTTTTAATAATTATTTAAAAAAATTAAAATAAATTTAAAAAAATTATAGAAAAGTCAATCTTTTTTCCTTTTTCCCATTCACACGACCTCCTCTCACTCAATCCTTCTTCATATAGCCAAGGGTGGAGCTAGCAAATTCTTTTAATGGGGGCATTATAAAAAATACTCTTTCAACAGTAGCAGTAGCAACTGGAAGAAGTAATGCCAATGTCAAAAGCATATAAACTAGTAGGTAAACCTTGTTTTTTTTTTGTTTTTTTTTTTCATTTGAACCACTCTCTGTGCAAGCTCACTAATTCCTTTTAATCCAGCAAAATTATTTGTAGAGCACATATCAAGTATATAAATTTCAAGTTGATCTTCAAGTATCAAAAGCTCTGCCACAGAAAAATCTTTTGGATAATATTTAGCAAGTTATATTAATTTTGTCTTTTCAAAAGTAGAGAATGAATCATCCAGACACAGACATGCTACACAGATAAGTAACTCAGTATTTACCTTAGAAACGCAGTCATTCAACTCTTGAAGTTGCATATCAATTACTGAATAAAATAAATCCACCTAAAGTAATGCAAATTTGTGATTTCTTGAGCTCTACGTCGTGATCGATCTCGATATTTGAACATTGCATCCATGTTGGGAACATCAATATCGTGTTTTTCACACAATGACGAAACTTTTTCCAAAAATAAATCCCACCCGGTGTCTCTCATAACTTGTAATTGTTGTTTGTATATCTTCACTAAACTCATGGAATTCACAATATCTTGATCTTTTTTTTGTAATGCTTTTGACAATTTATTTGTAATTCCTAAGATGATCCTCATCAAATGTAGACTAAAAACAAAATCAAAGGACTGCATCATCTCTGATAAATTGTTTGCTTCACATCTTTGTTCAGAATTAGATCCATTATCTACAATTATTTCAAGGACATTAATTACCGATAAAAACATAGTAATTAAGCTAATCAAAGTACTATAGTGTGAACCCCATCGTGTATGACCAGAACATTGGAGACTAGTAGTTTGATGAAGGCCTTGTCCACTTGAAATATCACCATTATTGAGTGCATCAACAATTATAGCAATTCACTTCTCTTGAAGAATATCACAACGTTTAGATGATGCTCTAACAATATTCATCACATTAGCAACCAAACTAAAGAGTGATGCAATTTGAATATATTTCTTTGCAACAGCTACAAGAGCAAGTTAAAGTTAATGAGCAAAACAATGAATGTAAAAAGCACATGGGTCTCTTTTAGGATAAGTGTTTTGAGACTATTAAACTCACCTTATATAGGCAAAAAGTAGCATCTTTATCTATATTATATTCTAACCAATTATCATAATCATTAAATCAAGCCGAGTTAAATCGTCTTGATATTGCTCCAAATTTTCTATGCGGAAAGTTATGATTTCGAGGTTGACAAGGTCCTTTTTGTATATATGATCTTCTAATTTGGTCTCGAATATTAACACAATACTCCATAATTGGAGTTCTTAGACCTAGGTCCATGGGAAGTTGTGCAAAATCAAAATCCACAACACTTAACTTTGGTTTATCAATATCTTTTTTAATAGGAGTTGAAGAATCTAATTTTCTCTAGAAATATCTTTCCATACTCCTTTCTTAAAAATCAACAACCAAAGAAAACACATATTCAAATAAGCAAATAATATCCATAATTTTATAATATTTAAATCTCTATTTCTATCAAATTCTATCTAACTCTAATAATAAAAATTGAATGGAAGGAAATAAAAAATAGAAATTGAATTTAGGAAAAAATAGTGAGAAGATTTGAATCTTTGTTATTAGCTCCTCCTCTTGAGTCTTGCTCTTATGGGTTACTTATTGATTTGTAAGCTTTGAAGCAACCAAGCAAAGATCTATTTTGGAGAATTTAATTTTTATTTTTTATACTCATTTCCTAAAAATAAACAACTAAAAAACAAATATCAAATTAGTAGAGTTGAGCAAACTGAAGTTACTTAATTATTTAGATTTTTTATATTTCTTTAATTATTTATCTAACTATACAATTATTTATTATGTATATTTAAAATCTGTTATTAAGTAAAAAGAAAAAAGGGAAAAAGACACCCAGTATTGAGTTTTGTAAAATATTGCTACAAATATGATCTTTTATGTTTTATTTATTTTCATACCGAGAAATGGATTACACGGTAATAAGAGCTTTTCTTGTAGTAACAATGGAAGATCGACTTTCAATTCGAGAATTTTGCACATTCACTCACGACGCCGTAGAAGAGATGGTCGTCGATTCCTATCAAGGCTGCTACGCTGCCACCGATATGCTTTTTCATGGTGCCGGAGATATTTTCGTTGATTCGACGTTCATCGCTAACATCTATAGCCTCTGTTTGTTCGAGTTCAACTTTCTAGTTTGGGACATGGTGATCAAGATTTCATAGGATCTCATGGTTGTAGACATGGTGATTCAGAGTTCATCGCCATCTTTGATCCTGATGATTGTAGACATGGTGATCAAGGTTTCACTAGATCTAATGGTGGAGATGACGGGATGAGAGTTGATCATTGTGGTGCATGACGATTACAAGGACGAGAGTTATGGATCCAGATTATTGATGGAGATACAAGGGACAGAGACCTGACCAAGTTGAACTGGTTTAGTGAACATTCCAAAAGAATTTGAATTTAGGAATTAAGGTCAAATTATTTCAAAGTATCTAATATTTATATATATATATAAATATATACATAATACATGTTAAAGACATAAATATATAAAGGAGATTGAATTGTTCACACTAATGTGCTAGTGTTACTAAAAACAAAATACATGTTAAAGACTCTCCACTATATATAATAAAAAGCAAATTTTAAATCTTTTACCCAATAGAATGCTTTTCATAACTTATGTATATATATCCCTTGTTTCAGTATCTGTAAGTTTTATACATCAAATAAATATTATTTTCGTTTCTTTTATCTGATATACATACATTCATATATATTATAATACAAAAAAATATTCAAAGTAGACAAGTGGCTAATGAAATTGTGTAGAATTAATAGAAGTAGAATTGTTGCACACCAAATGTTCGATGAAATTGCTCGATGACTATTAAATAGAAACTTTTGTGAATTTCTATAATTTATTTAGCTACACGGCATTCTATAAAAATGAAACTACGATAGTTTCTAGGAAACCATCTTAGTTTCCTATGATTTATTTAGCTACAGGGCATTCTGCTAAAAAAAACCACAATAGTTTCCAAGAAACCTTCGTGGTTTCCTATGATTTACTTAGCTATAGGGCATTCTATAAAAGGAAAACCACGATGATTTCTAGGAAACTTTCGTAGTTTCCTGTGATTTATTTAGCTATATAGCATTCTATAAAAAAGAAACAATAATGGTTTCCAAGAAATCTTTGTGGTTTCCTGTGATTTACTTACGTACAGGGTATTTCACTAAAGGAAACCAAATTGATTTCTAGGAAACCTTCGTGGATTCCTATGATTTACTTACGTATAGGACATTCTATTAAAGGAAACCAAATTAGTTTCTAGGAAACCTTTGTGGTTTCCTATGATTTACTTACGTATAGGACGTTCCACTAATAGGAAAATTGATTTCTAGGAAACATTTGTAGATTCTTATATATATATAAAAAAAGAAAAAAAGTGGCTTATTTACTAAAATACCACCGCATTTTCTAGCTCTCAAAGTATTTAGAAAAATACCCTAAAAAGATTGTATAGAA
The DNA here is from genome assembly GCA_002914845.1 of Trema orientale. Classification (NCBI taxonomy): domain Eukaryota; kingdom Viridiplantae; phylum Streptophyta; class Magnoliopsida; order Rosales; family Cannabaceae; genus Trema; species Trema orientale. The sequence continues at coordinate 61,407 of JXTC01000846.1, forward strand.
TTTTTATTATTTTTGAAAGGTCATAAATTTGGTAATATATTTTGAAAAATAGGTACAAGTGTCTAAAACCCAAGGGAAAAAAAAAAACAAAACTGCACATCACTATATCAGCAAACTGCATATGCACTTTGGGCCTTTGGTTTCTAATACCCATATGACATTTGGGCATTTGGGCTTATTTTTTTTATACATCCTTCTTGGGAAATTGACATGACTAGTCCGTTTCTGGGACAAATGGACTTTTTAGTCCTTTTTTTTTTAAAATGACTTTTATACTACAAAAAAATGACTTTTTTAATCTCTTTTGGAGAGAGAAAAAATCGTCATTCTGAAATTACCCTTTTGCCATTTTACGCTTTGAAACTTGTAGTCATAAGTTTGTGACTGAGGGTCACAGTTTATTTTACATCGTTACGAATATTACGAGTTTTCAAGACATGTGCAATGTCATAATTTTGTGAATGATGGTCACAATTTTTTTGACTCATTTTCTCGGTATATTTTAAGTTGTTATATTAATCACTATTTTGTTACTGCTTGTCATAATTTTGTGACAAATAATCACAGTTTGTTTTATATCGTTACAAATATTGTCACAAATTTTACACATGGTCACAATTTTATGACTCAAAGTCACAGTGTGTTTTACATCGTTACAAACGTTATGAGATCTCATTATTGTGATTTGTACAAGCTTTACACTTTACTTTAATTTGCGAGTCCAAGTCACAATATTTGTACGAACCTTATAAAAGAAAGATAAATATTCCTATTAGCTAACAATTGCTTAGTAACATTTATATAATACAAATCTAAATTTACAAGAAAATCTATGTCATTTTCTCTAGCAGTAGTTATATATGTGATAACTACAGTTACACAATTCATGGCAGTCATAATTTTATGTCATGAAACCCTGATTTGTGACTATTAGTCACAACATTTGTGCCTATCTTTTTTTTTTTATTTGATTTTAGATAACAATGTATCTATCTCACAAAAGTAAAATATGTTTTCACATTGGATAACAATGGTTTTATGATATTTTTTTTGATACAATCTAATTTTACAATAAAATCATGCCATTATATTTAATAACAGTTATATTTGTGTTACATACATTTTCACACAATTATTGACAATTCGAAAATGAAGCTGATCTTAATGTATCGTACCCCATCCACACTTTCTCTTTCCCAAATGCCCTCAAATCCATAAATTTTCAAACACAATTCAGAAAACAACAAAGTCTCAAATATCAACATTTCTCATTCAAATCTATAGTAACAATGTTTGACTTTAAGTTACACAATTTGTGACATAGAGTCATAAAAGTTTTGACAGTCACATATTTTGACTTCTACTCAGTTTGCTTGTACGATTATAATGTTATTTTTTCCCAAATTTAATATTACGTTTACTAAGGTGTTTCTTTTGACACATTTTATTTTCAGGTCAAAAAGTTTGCGCACGCTAAGGGTTTGATTATTTATCCCAAAGAAGACCCGCCTGCTCTATCAACATGCACAAGAGATCATCGTTGTTGGGCTTAAAGCAGTCTCTCAACTTCTATAAGCTTAATAAGGAATCATCTTATATGTGGGTCCCGGTAAAGTACAAATCCAATGGAGGAAGTAGACCTAAGAAGAAAATCTACTACAGAGTCCATGAGCTGGACAGAGCCATGGAATTTCAGAAGAAGCCATCCTTGATCCTACGGGACAAGTTCATTGTCTAATCCCAAAAACATCAGTCATTTCTGCTCCGAGACCTTGAAAAAGAAGTTGGCTTTTTCCAGAGATGGAACTTCATAGCTATCATTGAGAAGTACCCTTCAATATTTTGTTGGTGGGGGGTGGGGGGTAATCGAGCACCCCTATTATTAGGCTCACTGAAAAAGCTGAAGGATTACCCATGAAGAAGCTAAGGCCTAGGAGTTAATAGAACCCATTTTGGTCAGGAACATAAAGAAGTTGTTGATATTATCAGTCGATTGTCGAGTACCACTTGGAAAGATTAAACTGATTGAATCCGAGTTGGGTTTGCTAGATGATCTCTTATGCGTTTTAACTTTGTGGGTCGGCTGTGGCCCGAAAGTTGGGTTTCCAGATCCAAAAGAAAAAAAAAAATCGATGGGTTTCCAGATACAACAAGTGACAGGATGACTAAGTTGAAGGTTATTCAAAAAGGGTACTTTGGACTTTCTATTGAGCATGGAGTATTAGAAAAGTCAATTTAAAAAAAAGAATTGAAAAAGTCTACTCGCCAAAAAAATGGACTAACGGCGTCAATTTCCCATCCTTCATTCATAAAAAGAATAAGCCTGCATATTGGGCATTTGGGCTTATCTTTTCTAATTCCCTTGAGCCCGTAACTTTTCCTAGATTACTTAAAAGCAGTTACACCCTAACCTAAACCTAATATCTTCTTTGTTCTCTCCTTTTTTGCCTCCAACCCACTAGACATAAGTCACATGACTTCTCTTTGTCATTTTTTCTTTTCGCTAGAATCTCTTTCTTATACGAATATATAACTTTTCTTTATCATAGTATCTCTTTCTTCTCTTAGTCTTCCTCTCTTTAAGGTCTTAGGCTTTTAAAGTATATCTAACCAATGTATGATATTTAAATTTCCAATTTTATCAAAGTTTATTTAACTTCAATAAAAAATATTGAATGAGGGAAATAAAAAATAGAAATTAAATGAGAGAAAAAAAAATAGTGAGATGATTCGAACCTTTATCATCCGCCTATTGAGTCTTGCCTTGCATTTGTGATTTATTGATTTGTAAGCTTTGAAGTCTAAAGCAACCAAGAAAAAGAACTATTTTGAAGTCTTCGTTTTTTTTGGAAGTTTGCAATTTTTGTTCAGCCGCTAAAGTGAAGTCACGGTCTCATTCTCTTCTTGATATATATGTTTTTTTTTAAAAAAAAAAAAAAATACCGTAAGTCTATAATTTTTTTTTTTTTACTAAGCTCTTTGTGCTAATATTGGACCAATATAGTTTAGGGCCCAATATGCAGTGGGGCATGAGACTATTTGGGCCCAAATTTAGTAAAGATACATTTTTTTAAGAGTTTTTTACACTTACACCTATAAAAAATGAAAAGACTTATAAAAATACGGAAGTCACAGTTTTTTCCAATTTTCGTACGGTTTTAATTAGGAAAATATCACTTTTTAAAAAATATTTAGAAAATTACCACTTTTAAAATAGTTACTGGTTACCAATTTCTGGAAACTAGTTACCAATTATATATCAGTTATAAATATCTTCGGTTACTAGTTAGTTACTAGAAACTAGTTACTATTTTAAAAAATAATATTTTTATAAATTTTTTTTAAAAAGCGGTATTTTTTTAATAAAAATCGTACCGCACCGTGAAAAATACAAAAGCACTGTATTTTCCAATTCTTTTCAAAAATACCGTATTTTTTCTAATTTTCTCTTTTTTTAATACATGTAAAAAAAATTCCCAAAATCTAGTGGCGGCATATCTCTTGTCCCTCCGCCCCTGCATATAGCACACTCCATTTCTTATCCAAAATACAAAAACCAACCACCATTTTCACCGTTTTCTTCTTCTTTCTAAGTCTTAAAATCCTCACCCCTCTACGGCCCATTGCCATTTCCACCCTCTACTTCTTGTTCCTAAACATTTCTTAAAAGAGGAAATTTGATTTTTTATGGTATTTTTTCAAAAAAATTGAAAAATCCCGGAATTTGAAATTGTTCTGAAAAATCTCAAATTTAATTATAAAAATATCACTTTTAAAAGTATTTAGAAAATACCATTTTTTAGTAATTGATGAGATACTTAAGGTAACTAGTCGAGTTACCTGAGGTAACTTGAACAGTTACTTTAAGTAACAAGATTGGTTACTCTAAGTAACCTAACTGGTTACCTTGAGTACTATTGAAAAATACCAAATTTAAAGAAAAAATGGTCTTTTTCTAAATATTGTTTTAAAATGTTATTTTTCTAATAATATTTTTAAAAAAGTGATATTTTTCTAAATCAATCCGGGATTTTTCAAAACAATCAGTCCATCCGGGATTTTTGAAGTTTTGGTATCTTGGGCCTGGAATTTTGTAAATAGCCCTTCTTAAAATCCTCACCCCTCTACGGCCCATTGCCATTTCCAACCTCACTCTTTTATTGCTATCTCCATCGCTAAGTCTCAATTCTGGGTTATGGGTTCCGGGATTATTAGATTGGATTTTGCAACATTTGTTTCTTATAAAGTTATGAATCTGATGAAGAACTTTGTGGAAATGACCCGTGTATGAAATTCCGACGAAAGCTTATGTATGTATTTATTTACATTTTTATGTGAATATGTGTTTCCCTTATTGGTGGATAATAGTTTAGATAATCATATTTATATACAGATGAAGAGAGAGGAGAGGAGGAAGAGAGAGTGTGTGTGTGGAGCAGAGAGGGAAAAAAATTTGAGCTTTTCTTTTTCTTTTTTTTTTTTTAAGGAAATTGATTTTTATAGTAAATTATTTAAGAAAAAATTACAAAATAGTGCCACATCAGCGATTCTATTAATTTATACATCTTATATATTGAGCATTTTCTAAGGATTTTTTTTTTAATTTCAATAATATAGAGGGAATTCATGTAACAAAAAATAATTTGGAGGACAAAACTCTACATAGACAATAGTTATGGGTGAGGGTGAGAGGGGTGAATATAATTTGTCCATCTTCTTATGATAGAACCTTTATCTATAAAAATCTGTTGTAAAATTTTCCGCTCTCAATTGTTCTTTTCTTATTTTCCTTAAAAATCTACAGAGATTTATTTCCAGGTCTGGCTCAAAATTTTCAAAATGGAAATCCTAATCGCCAATTTTCATCCAAAATACTCCTCCTGAGGGCCTATTGGAAAAGTTTCGTCAAGACTTTAATGGAAGACACAAGCTCTGGTTACTGTTGTTTGAAGATAACCTTTATGTCATTTCTAACCTGAAGTCACTGGATAAGAAAGCTGTTATAGGTGTGTAACATGTTTTCCTTTGCCCTCTACTTATTTTGATTAATTTTCAAATAAATAAGAGTAAGATAAAACTAAGCCCATTTGAGAGAGTTTAAACCTCCAATCACAAACCAAGATTTGTTTTCAAAATAATTCTCTCCACACCTCTTTCATTGCTCTTCATATTTAAATACAATAACATTTGAAATAACCCAATAATAAAAATCTCTAAAACTAAGGAAAGCAGTAAACTCTACTAAACACGTATTATGAAAAATGAGATGATAATGGAGACTAATAAATTAACAAATAATTGACTAAGTCTAAATAATTATTTAAATGCGTAAAATAAAGATAATGGCTCCATGTTGAAGTAGTTAATGAAATTAGGACTTTTTAAAAAAAAAAAAGAATTAAAAGTAGGGCTTAATGACCTCCACTTATTATAAATTAAAAAAAATTAACTCACGCACCTTAAAAGTTAAATTTCCGACCAAGTACCCAATCTCTACCCACTCCACC
>JXTC01000847.1:37573-54520 GCA_002914845.1 Trema orientale
TATTATGGTATTTATATAAATATTATTAGTAAAGGGGACACTCCACTAAAGGCCCAATACTGCACTCTTAGATTAGATGTCATGCCTTTTAAAGAGATTTAATCAACTAGCCTTGATTAATCGATCCATCTAGCATATTCTATACCACACATGGAATCCCTATACAATGCCGTAGTTGGATAGGTGAAATTACCGTAATACCCCTCCAACACCTATTTACCTTTAAGTTACCATCTTTCTATCAAGGAATAATGTTGTCGATAATTTTGTTCTCAATGGCCATTTAGACAAAATTATCAACCAGTTCACAAAGTGAATACTAAGATCTTAGATTTAATTATTCCATGAATCTTGAAAGAACCTAAAGTGGCATTAATGTATAGTGTCCTTAATTATTTGGTGTTCCCATCAATTCATAAACCATAACCTCCAATATGCCAGAGTTTACCTCTAATTTCATAGAGGCTAGTCTTTTAACAAATCAAAAGGTTACAATCCATGAAAGCAAGTCCAATCAAATATCAAGGATTAAGATCTATATGCTAAGAGCTAGTTTGTGGTAATAAGAGAATTGAGTTACGGCACTCCAATTCTTTATATTGCCTGGTCTAGTTCAATACACATAACTTATTTATGTTGTACTAGTGTTTCTATCAGAAGTCACATACTTCAATGATTTGAGACACATCATTCCCGTTGAGATAGACAAACACTACAACCTATAGTAAATAAAGTATTCCATCTTTATTTACAGATTGTGAACTAATTCATTTAGACTTAGATAAAGAAACAAGTCTCCCCATAATTAACACTTAATCATGTTTGTTTCTTTGTACACAAACAAAGTCATGGAATCTTTTTCAGATAAATAAACTATACAACTAAGATAGTTTAATCTAGCAAATATCACAATTGCATATAAGAGAAAGTTGTTTATATTCAAAGGGTATAATTGGAAATATGCTTTTTAGGACAAATATCCCAACAAGAATGTTCTAGAATTAGATTTGTAACCTACTAGAGTTACAAAATTTATTTTGGACCATTATTTGGCCTCATAAAGCTGAGATAATAGCCAAAAACGGTTTTGGCTGTTATGTTGTAACAGCCAAATATTTTTCAGCCATATTAATGAGCTGTTGCTGTTATGTTGTAACAGTCAAATATTTTTCTGCTATATTAATGAGCTGTTGCTATTATGTTATAACAGCCAAATATTTTTCAGCCATATTAATGGGATGTTAATAGCTTGGTTCCCACATGAACACTATAAAAGGAGACATTCTCCTTCACTTTTATACATACTAAAATATTTTTTAGCTTATTCCTCTCTTCTATATTTTCTCTGTGGCGGTTAAGAAATAGTTAGTTAGTAGCTAGAGAGTTTGAGTTCTTTCTTTTCGGTGTAGTTGAGCTCTTTTGAGTTCTGGTGATAGAGTTTGGGCATTGCTCAGTTCGTTGTGAGTAGCAAGTTGGTGTGATGTTGCTATTCGTAAACCGTTTTATCCTGAAAAACAGACACTGTTGACATTCCTCTAAGAACCCCAGTGAGGAGGCGTAACTGTTTTAAGGAAATTGTGTGAAACACAAGACTCAGTTTGGTTTCCTTAAACTCCTTTATTATTTTGGTCATTACTATCGTGATTATTATTATAGTAAATTAATTGTAAATTATTTTATTACGTTATTTAGTTTATTTTTATGATAATTGTTGTTATTCTAGTAGTTAAATAATTGTGATTTATTACATCATATGTTCTAACTATAATATTGTTGTATTTTATTTTTATTTCTAGATTTATTATTACTTGCAATAATTTTTCTAACAGTTTTTTATTCTAACAAGATTGGAGTAAAATTTTTATCTCTATGATATATTTTTTTTTAAAACTCTATGATGCTTTTTTTAAAAAAAAAAATCACTATATGATGTTACACGAAGAGATAAAATAAAATTTCATCTCTAAGAATAAGATGTGAATAAAATTTTTATTATTATTATTTTTATCAAGTGGGAATTCTCGCCCTGCCCTGACTCTGTCGAGGATTCCTCGCCCCGCCTATGTCGGGGAATTCCTGGGGTCAGGGACGGGGACGGGGGATGTATTCCCTGACCCCTCCCGCCCTGTTTATATCTCTAACAGTAAGCCATTGCAGTANTAACTATAATATTGTTGTATTTTATTTTTATTTCTAGATTTATTATTACTTGCAATAATTTTTCTAACAGTTTTTTATTCTAACAAGATTGGAGTAAAATTTTTATCTCTATGATATATTTTTTTTTAAAACTCTATGATGCTTTTTTTTTAAAAAAAAAAATCACTATATGATGTTACACGAAGAGATAAAATAAAATTTCATCTCTAAGAATAAGATGTGAATAAAATTTTTATTATTATTATTTTTATCAAGTGGGAATTCTCGCCCTGCCCTGACTCTGTCGAGGATTCCTCGCCCCGCCTACGTCGGGGAATTCCTGGGGTCAGGGACGGGGACGGGGGATGTATTCCCTGACCCCTCCCGCCCTGTTTATATCTCTAACAGTAAGCCATTGCAGTATAAAACTATCCAACATATGTCCAAAAATCCATAAAGCACTCGTTGTTGCCTGTTGGACTATATGCCTCTAAACATTATGCTTATAGAACGCTTCCTCCCTCGGTGCGTTATTGAGATTGACACGTTTTAATTTGGCCATCGTATTTGATTGAAGCTTAAGCACTCACAATATCAAGCAAACAATGAAAGTTGTCACATTGTTACTCACACCTCATTATTTTTTTCGTTGTTACACTTCGTACAAGTACAACTCATTATTTTTTCAGCCAAAAAAAGAGTATACTTCGCTATTCACGCTATTGATGAGTTTGTAATACTTTTGCCGCGTTAGAAAAGATAGATACTAAGCACGAATGATTCTTTAATCAATAGCAAATAAAGGAAAAAATGAAACAAAATGGAAATCAAAGATCGGAATTGACAAAGCTAAAAACTTGGTCCAGCTGATTAATATAAAGCAGGCTGCCAAGTTTGATATATAATGCCATAAATGTAAAACTACAGTATTATCACCTTCTCATGACAATTGTGGGCTTAAATAGAAAAGGCAATTGCAATGAATTTGTGTTCGTACATAGAAACAAAATGTAGCCCTTTCAATCAATCAACAAACAAGCAAGAATAATGCAGCGGTTTATTCCGTTTGTGAGTTTATGACGTAAATTTTGGATGAGATTAATTAAGCAGCATCTACGGAGAACGGCGATAAGAACGACAAAGAAGCTTTAATAGTGATAGTTAATCAAGAATATTTAGTAAAATTAGTAAAACATCTAATTTTTAGAGTCGGATGTATTGACAATAACGCACGTTTCGTTTGATAGTTTTGTTAGCTATTTCAAAATGTATAAGCTATTATTGGATTATTTAGTTTATTACTCTTTTAAGTTATATTTTAGTTAATCATTGTGTTTTGTAAAACTAACGAACCATCATATATAGTTTAACTAAATTCACTTTAAGAGAAGATGATAAGCTATATATTATTGGAAGTTCTATCTTCCAATTGAATTAATTTTTTGTGCTGTTTTAAAAGGAATTTGTTTCTTTATAATAGTATATTCATCTCTTCTCCTCAAATACAAATATATATATATATATTTATAAACGTAAACACATACGCATGTGACATTCATCTATTCAAGCATAGGTATAGGATTTTACTGGAAAAGCTTTAGGTATAGGATACCGATTCTTTTTTGTTCCTCAAATTTTGTTTGGGTCGTTTGAATTGGGCGCAATAAAATGGCCCTATATTAACTTGGGTTTTCTAGAGTTTTACGGTAAAAGCAAAGAAAAATTACAAAAATACGGTCAAAAGAAACAATGAATTTTTGTACCGCACATAATTGGTATTTTTGAAAAGTCAATCAAAAACACGGTGGCAAACTTGTAATTAAAACAATCCTTTCGAATAGCCTTTATGTTGTACAAAGTGTGACTTTAATTGTTACTATTAGCTGGCTTAGTGGTTGGGACCTTGTGTGCACTGTTCTTCTACATGGGTTTGATCCTAAGCGTTGTCTCATTTGCTTTATTTTCATTCTATTTTTACCCCTTTTATTTTTTTTTCACATTTTTTATTTATTTTTCCCTTTTTTATATTTATTTTTCAATTCAACCATTCTCCTCCGGACCTCCTATCACTTTTTTTTTTTTTTTACTTTTATTTTTCACTTTTTCATTCCTTTCTAATTCTTTTCATTTTTACTTTATCTTTTAAATAAAAAATAGGCACTAACTTTTTTTTCTTAGGGATATAAGGTACCACTTCTGTTTTATTTAATTTTTAAGGAATGAAGAAATATTTTTTTCTTTTTTTATTCTTTCCTTTTTCAGAAGAAGATTTTTGTTTTGTTGATTTTTATGTGGCTTTATATATATATATATATATGCCATTAGATTACCAACAAAAATTTTATAAGTTACTATAGGTCCAATTACCTCGATAAACAATGAGTTCTTAGTAACCTATGAAAACAAAAATCTGGCTTCCAGTAACCAATCTAGTTACAGTCTCCAAGTTAATTATTGGTTTCCAGTAACCAATCTAGTTAATGTATCTATACAAGACTAGTTTGTTTATTGGTAACTAATAACCAATCTAATTCCCAATTTGTTGATAGTTACTCTAGTTACTAGAAAATAATTTGGTTACTGGTAACTAAATTTAGTAACTGGTTATTAGTTTCCAGATTGGTGGCCAATTATAGGAGTGATGATTGGTTACTTGTTTCTACAGAAATGACTTGTTACAAGACTAGTATTTGGCAATCAGTAACTAATGATTACCGATTACTAAAAGTTACTGGTTATCATTGGTTACCGACAATTAATTATTACTAGTTACTAAAAAAATAATTTGGTTACTGGTAACTAAATTTAGTAATTAGCTATTGGCTTTTATATTTGTAGCCAATTACAAGAGTGATGATTGGTTACTTATTTCTACAGAAGTGACTAGTTACAAGACTAGTATTTGGCAATCACTAACCAATCTGGTTACTGGTTACTAGTTGCTGGTTACCATTGATTACTGGTTGCCAATTATCACTGGTTACTAGTTTCTGATTCTTTAGTGACTAGTTTCTATACAAGACCAATTTGGTTACTAATAACCAATCTAGTTATTGATTTGTTATTTATTATTAGTTACTCCAATTACAAGTAATCAATTTAATAATTGGTTATTAGTTTATCTAGTTATTAATTTTCATCATAATTACTACTTACAAAAGTGGTGAACCAGTAACCAGTCTAGTTACTTGTTTCTAAAATAATGACTAGTTACAAGCCCTGTAATTAATAGCTACTAGTAACCAGAGATTGGTTACTAGTTACTAAGTTGATTGGTTTCCATACAAGACCCATCTAGTTACTCTATTTATTAGTAATCAATTTGGTTACTAGTATATTTAGTTACTGGTTACTAGTTACTAAGCTGATTTTTTATTTTTAGTTTCCATACAAGACTAATCTGATTAATAGTTACTCTATTTAACATTAATCAATTTGGTTACCGATTACAAGTTTCTGTTTACCAGTTACTAGTTACCAATCTCTCAAATATTACTAGTTAATAGTTAATAGCAAGTAATCTAGCTCTAGTTATTAGTTACCAGTAATTAATTTAATTTTGGTGATTGGTTACCATTTGACAAAATTGTACCTAATTACTCGATTGGTTATTCGTTACTAGTTAGTTCTATAAACCAGTAACAAGTCTTTATATATTAAACTAGTTTACTTGTAATATTAATACATATTAGTTAATTTTACAAACAAAAAAAAAAAAGAAAAAGAAAAAAAGAGAATAAATTTACAATTAATGTGTAAAGTTAATCACAACACTGCCTCTTTATTTGTGATTAAATGTTAGCAATTCGGTCACTATTATTAGTGTTTCAAAATTCATATTTGCCCCATTGGTTACTACTACAAAATTTTCTCCTTTAGCGTCATGATATTAGCATTATACTTCAGCTCCAACAAGAGCAAAAGTACCGCTTGTTCCAAAATGTTCACTTTTTTTCCCTCAAACATGTCCTGCACATAAGAATAATAAATGAAATGATAATCTAAATGAACCAAATAAATTATGTTTTTTGATATTAAGGATAGCAATAACAAAAACTACCCCAAGTATCAAGATATCGATGAATTATGCCAAAATAATCAGAGCATGCTATTAGTATATCTACTAAACCTTAAAAGCAAAATAAGAACAGAGAAGAACACAACTCAAAAATAAATAACAAGCATTTCTTTGATAAAGAATTGTATATATAGTATAACTCAAAGCCATATCTAATGTGAACTTAAATCTTGAAGGAAGAAAAAAAGAAGTCTGGGTTTTGCTTATCTAGAAATTTAGAAGTACTTTCCATACTTAAAGAACTAAAATCAATATAAGTTTGTGATGCCCAAATTAAGAATCTAGCATTCACTAAAAATCTAATTATAGATAAAGGAAGTAAAGCTCTTGATATGAATTAATTAATTGGGATTTTAGACTCATAAATAGTGCACCCAAATACATATATGAACATATCACAAATTCTTGAAAGCATTTCTTCCAAATATAAATTCATATGAAACCTAAAGAAACCAATTAATATTAAATAGAAGAAAATTTTTAAAATAAGATTGTGGAAAATTTGATATGAAAAAAAAAATCTAACACTTTCTCATTAAGATAGAAATCTACACTTATTTAAGAAGTTTACAATTGCTTTTGGGTTCTCTCACTATGAATTATAATGAGCAAAGAGAGGGAAAGCCCGTCATACATGCAGGACCAAAATTTCAAATCAAAGTCCTGCACTTGCTAAAATATGTATATACATATAGATAAATAAAAATAGATACATAAGTATGCATAAATAGTATAAAACTGAGAGCTTGCTTGGATTCACTTTCGTTTTCTATTTTTTATTTTTTTAAACAGAAAAATGGAAATTTTTTTTGAAAGTTTGCCTAGCAACCTTGTTTTTGTTTTTTGTTTTTAAAAATTGTTACCAAAAATTTCAAAAAAAGTGATAATAAAAAAATTCTAATACCTTTATTTTTTTAAACAAATTTCAAAAACAAAAGAACATACAAATATTTATACACAAGTGTGTATATACATATATGTATATACATACACAAATATAAGCTTATATAACTTTCTTTATCATTATTTGTACTTTATTGTTTTTGAAAACAAATAGTACAATAAAATTTGCCAAGCATATTTCTTATTTATAAAAATTGAAAATCAAAACAAAATTTTTACTTCTGTTTTCAATTTATTTAAATAAAAAATTAGAAGTGAATCCAAACAAGCCCTGAAAGTACACCACTTAAACATCAATGCCTCTTACAGCCATTGAGAACAAACTAGAAGTTAAAATTATAAAAATGCGTAAAGCATTAATGGAGAAAAAATGGGCAACCCAAAATAGATAATATATTTATAATATATTTTTCATCTCCACATTTTTTTGGGTATTTGGCAGTAAAGAAAATTAAAGGGAATATATACAGAAAAGAGAATTAAACAAACAAATAGAACTACACTAATAAAAGAGAGAAGGAAATCAATAATATGAGGAAATCTAATGTAGAGCGTGATGTATAGAACCAATAGATCCACGAGCAATGCCGAGAACAAGTAAGGCAATAGTATAAGGACTCTAGTCCAGTGCCAGACGTGGAGAGAAGCGATTCCCATTTAGGATTTAATGACGAAGAAGAGGAGGAGGTGCTTCCTCCAATATTTAGCATGGAGGGGACGGATTTACGAGAGCAACCATGAACAGAGTTTGGGAGATTGAGGGAGAAAAATTGAGAAAAAAAGCCTCAATCTCTTAGATCTGTGCAAGAGAAAGAGTGAGAAAGAGAAGCGAATAATAAGTGCTATTTTTTAAAAAGACTGTATAAAAATATGTAAAAATAGACACCACCGTATATTTGATATATTTTTTTAAAAGCTCGTGTAATCCCTAATTTCCTCTATTAACTTTGTTTGACGGGCTTGTCGGGCTTGTCATGAGGAGGCCCATATATCAACGTCATTTGGGTTTGTTCACTTGTTAGAGCTGTACAACTGGCAAAGATGTTAGATCTCTAAGACACTAATCTTGCGTACAATGGTAATAAAAAATTTGAAGATGCAGATTATATATTCTATTAGATTAAATAATCATGTTTTGTTTTAGTGGATATATAAACGTATAAAGGAAATATGAAACTAATCTAACAACTTTTAAAAACATGTACTCAATTTTATTAAATAAAAAAAACCATGACTTTTAGTCTTTACCCAAAAAAACCCATGCCTTCTTATTAATATAAAATAAAATCATCTATTTGTGTTATTCTAGCAAGTCTTACCGGATTCAAATAAACAATCAAAATTAGAGTTTTAAATTATTATAGTAATACTTTTATTCTTTAAAATTATTGATTTTGGCATCCATATATTTAGTTGAAATACAATCATCTAAACAAAAAAAAAAAATGATCTATAATCTCTCAGTAATCCAAATGCAACTGCCTTCAAGCACACAAAAATTCTTTTTGAGTACTATTATCTAATTTTAAAAGTTAAAAATATTCACTTTCAACAATTTTAATGACAATTTTGACTATGTATATGTGGATCCGATGATATTTGATGAGAAAATATAAATAGAAGATTTTATCTGATATTAGTAAAAATGGATGGGTTTTTTTACTAAAAGGCAAAACGTGGTGTGTGTTTATCGATGCTATCCCTTTCAAATATTGAGGTTACTAAAGAGGGAAGGTTTGGAGGATAATTACAGACATGTAATTAGTTGAAAATGGCCCAAAAAAACGGGCTCTTTGAAGCCCTTGAAAGCCCACAAATGAGTCACCTTAAGCAGTAAACGGCCGGTATACCCTATTTCAAGAGCATATGAGATTTACAAGTTCACTGTCTTTCCCGTTTTGTCTATCCGTAAATAAATATTTAAAGCTACAACTGTTTAAAACTACATTGTCTATGGTAAATTAATTTACCTTACAATTTGTATTATTGAGAAACTCCTTCTGTCAAAAATCGATATAACTTATTTTACGTTACATTCTTTAATTATCTTTGGATGACATATATATTTCTCTTGTTTATCAATTCAAAAATAAATAACAAATTTTATTTTATGTTACATTCCTTATTATTGAGAGACATTTGTGTTGTTTGTTTTTTTTTTTTTTTGTCAATTCAAATATCAATAGCAACTCATTCTACGTTACATTATTATTGAGGGCAGTGGTGGAGCTAGGACATCTTTGTAGCGGGCCGAAAGACATTTTTTTTAAATATGTAGTAAACATGCCAAAAAAAAAACTAAAATTTATAATAATGATAAAATGCAAAAGAAAAACCAATTAATAAATTTTCAATTTAAAAAAATTTACATGCAAATACAAATACAAAATTCATAATTAGACACCAAAAAAGAAAACCGAAATTATTGAAGAAAAAATTAAAATAATTTCTATAATATTAGTAAAAATGAGACTAAAATCAATAAAAAGAGAATGACACGCTGTCATATAATTAAAGGAGGCGGCTACAGTAAGAGCGCCCCTACGTAAGGCTCATGTTTATACACCGTTTGATGGGAATCTGTGGGGAATCTGTTTATATACAGATTCCCATCAAACGGTGTATAAACATGGCCTTACGTAGGGACGCCCCTACTGTAAACGCGCCCTTAATTAAATATTAGAAGATTTAGTTGTTGTTATTAAAGTATGGACAAGTTTCCACTTTAAAAAATAAATAAATAAAATAACAGCTTCAACGCCAAAACAAAATTATAATTCTTCTATTTAAGACTTTTCAGTTTATACGGAAACACAAAATTAACAACGAAGATGAATTTAACTAAAAAGATATAAAAAAAAAATACCTACCTTAAGGAATTTTTTTTAAGGAATATATTAAAGATTTTTTTTTTAATTTGGTTTTTGTCTTCACTTTACTATTTTCATTAAGATATAATATGGGGATTATTTTTGATAAAAAAAAAAGTATGGGGATTTTTAATAGAGGGAATAAAAAAAAAATCTTCTAAGAGAATAAGGGAAGTTTTTCTTATTCCAATTTTTTCCTAAATTTGATTTCAAAAGTTAAATAAAATGAAATTTAAAGTTTAAGTAATTAAATGGGTGAAGATGTTAATTCTTATCTTATAAGGGGAATATTGTTGGAAGAAAAAAATTTTAAGTGAGGGCAAAGTAGCAATTTTTGTTTATTCTTTGTATAAAGGGTGGTCTATTGACACCTTTTTTTTTTTTCCTTTCCCAACCATCATTTAATAATTTCTATAAAACAAAAATAACCTAATAAATATGACATAAATTGGTACAAATAATATTAAATACACAGATAATATTAAATAATTATAGTATTCTTTCTTAACTAGATTATTTTTTCTTCACACACCCTCTTAAATATAAATGATAAAACAAATCATTAAAAATAATCTTAAATAATGAAAATACTTTTAGTTAAATGAAGCCTAATATAATGATAGATAAAACATAATATAAATTCAAAATTTTAAAAACTCTAAAAGACAATTCAAGACTTTTAATTCTTTTTCTCTAATTCTCAAAAACTCTAAAAATGATTCAAGATCGCCAACTCCCCCTCTCTCTAATTTTCAAGAACCCCAAAAAAAAAAATTCAAGGCCTCTAACTATCTCTAGATCTCAGGTTCCCTTAAAATGATTCAAGAACTCTAACTCTCTCTCTAATTCTCAAGAACCCTAAAAGCAATTGTTAAAATATTTTGATTATTGGGATGATCAAAGCAAAAAAGTTGAAGAAGAATAAGACAAAGGAATAGGAGATTTTCAAAAGGGGTGGAAAAAAAAATTTTGTTTAAATTTTTTATTGATGACTAATTTTGGTATATGAAACTTTTAATAAGGGTGTGTACCGTGTGTTAAGAAAATGTTCTAATTTTAGATTTTAAAGAGGGGTCTATTTACAAGAGGAGTAGAGAGAGAAAAAATGGAGATAGCAATAGAGTCACCCTTGTATAAAATAGAAAATGAGAAAAATTAAAACTTATTTTGATTGAGTCCCCACTTACCCCCTCCCCTTCGCCTCTGATTGAGGGGTATTCGTTCTATTTTGTTTGTCGATTCAAAACTCAATACAACTCATTCTTCGTTGCATTTCTTGTTATTGAGAGACATGTATCTATTCTATCTATNAACACAAAAATCCTTAAAAGCCTTAAAAACTAAAATTTTAATGGGCTACAATCACTTCAAAAGCTCAATTCAGCCTAATTTGATTAAAAGCTATTTTTTTTTAAAAAAAAAAAAACTAAATGATTAAACATAATACCACTACTAAATAATTAAAGTCTTGAGTTGGCTTGGAAAAAAAAAATAGAATGGGTTTAATTGATGACAATTTATTTCTATATATTGAGAAAGAGATCTTCAATAGTCTTGATAATGAAATTTTCACACAATATTTTTAAATCAGGAAAAACATTTAGGACAATTATAGTATTTAAAAACCTTTTTTTTTTTTGTTAGAGTTTAAGCCACCACTGAAAACAATTTCCTTGCTCCGCCCCCAGTAACAACTCACTCTATGTTACATTTTTTAATATAGTCAAATATATGTATTTGTCTTGTCTTAGTTCAAAAATCAATAACAACATATTCTAAGTTACATTTATAATTGACATTTGACACATTTACTTGTCAACTCTTAAATAATGAATAACGGCTTATTTTTTTACGTTACACTATTTCTAAATTCTTGAATCTTGATAGACGTTTTTTTTTCTTTTTATTATTTTTTTTTCACGTACTCTCTTTATGTTTTTGTGTTATCAGAGTGTAAATGGCAAACCCCCCAAAAAGAGAAAAAGAAACGAAGAGAGAAGTAAAGTACTAAAGTATGGATATTTTGTTGAACTTATCGGAAATTAATTATTAGAAGGTAATGTGAAAGAAACAAAAATGAAAATAGTTGAAGTAAAAGTGGGAGGACTTTATGTTAATCATGATGGTGAGTAAGCTAGAGAAAAAGGAGAATGAATTAGGGATACATGCTGAAAATGTGGAGATATAATAGATGCAAAATGGAAGAAGAAAGTGACCTGGATAGTTTAAATTTGGAACAAATTGACTTTTCTGGTTCACTTTTTCAAAATAATATTTATAGTTCAAAATAATGACTTTTTTAGTTACTTTTGGATAGAGAAAAAAATGCCAATTTTAAAATTACTCTTCTGTCATTTTATGCCTTTTACGTGGGTATTTTTCTCCCCTTCCCTACTTTCTCCCAAAATTTTTCTCTCAATTTAAAGCTCGTGGTCACAATTTTATGATTCATGGTCACAATATCTTTTTATATCGTTACGAATATTGTGAAATTATATTATCGTGATTTATACTACTTACCGTGATTTATGACTCTCAGTCACAATTTGTGCTAACCATACAAAAAGAAGATAAGTATTCCTATTAGCTAACAATAGCTTGATGACATTTGTTTAACACAAATCTAATTTTATAAGAAAAACTATGCCATTTTCTTTATTAGTAGTCCAATATGTTATACTTGAAATATGGGCAAGAGAGAATGGCTACCCAAAAATTCATGAAACTGTCTAAAAAACTAACAAAAATCACATTAAAAAATGCCTCTAAATTGTAATTTCATACACCAAAATCCCATAGAAGCAACTTATAAATGGACCCAACTAGAAAATAAAGTTTAGATAAGATTTTGACTCTAACTATCCATCGACATCTCCAATGTTGAAGAAGAAGAATTTCAAGGCTAATGGCATTGAAAATAATTTGTATATCAATATATGTAGCAAAAATTTTAGATAAGAAACAAAATAGGGTGATAATTGACTGGGTAATACTTGTATAAACTCAAATTAAGTCGATATGTTATTTATTATGGTTACAAAGATACTTTTTTCCATATCTGAAAAAATCTCATTCGAAAATAGTCATGTTTTTTGTGACACTGTGTCATAATTGGCTATTGTCAGTTGTGCATTTTACAGAATTTTTGGATGAGTAAAAATTTTTTGGGTGATTATAAGGCATAGATTTTTTACTCTAAGTCACAAATTGGCAATAACTAATTTCTGATCACCCAAAAAAATTGTAGTCATCCAAAAATATAGTGAAATAAAAAATTAACAATAGCCAATTATGATATATTGTCAATAATAATGTGACATAGGGTCACGATATGTGACTAAAAGTCACAAAATTGTGACTTTTTTCGAATAAGATTTTTTCAGATTTGGAAAAAAAGTACATTTTTAACCATAATAATCAGCATACGGACTAGATTTGAGTTTATATAAGTATTACCTAAACAAATCACAACCTCAAAATATTCATGAAAGAAACAAACAAATACCTCAAGTTTTTATACAAAAAATAAAAAGAAAATCCGAGACAAAATGGCTTCTTGCAAGAAGAAAGAGTTTGTCTAAAAATGGACTCAAACCTCTTCATCCGTCTCTTCCCGGAAATCGACAACCACCATCTCGTTTTTATCTCCCTCCTCCTAGTCACATGTGTTACCCTCTCCGCCGCGAGAGCTTTTCCCTTCCTCTTCTTCTCAACCCCGAAAATGACGATCGAGACCTCGTCGTCCGACTCAGTGGCTCACCCACTTCGAAAACCCAGTCATTCGAATATAGGTAGCCTCATCACGAATGGGACTAAAGCCGAACCACAATTGCTCTCTCTCTCTCTCTCTCTCTCTCTCTCTCTCTCTCTTTCTCTCTCTCTCTCTCCCCCTTTCGGTTGGCTTCTCTTTCTCTTTGACGATTGATTCGCATATAAGGGTATTTTAGACTTTTTATTTTTTAGAGAATATTAGAAATGTCATTTTGAAAAAATGATCCAAAAAAAGTCAATTTGGTCCAAATTTGAACTATCAATATCAATTTCCCAAATGGATGAGTTATAAGAATGAGCACATATATTGTGTTGTTGTTAACGTGGGTTTAAATATGAGAAATTTATGCTGAGTACCTTTTTTTTAAAACTTATTTTCATAAATATCCGTTTTATGATCCACATTTTATACGCAAAATATGAGTGGTCCACATTTATAATGTAAATTTTATCCATGAGGTACACATTTTATGTATAAAATACGAAGAGTATACATTTGTAATGTAAATATTTGCCATGCTTTGCATTTTTCATTACAAATTTACATATGATATACATTTTAAAATGTGTGTCAATTTTTAGTATAATTTTTATTCATGAACCACGGTATATATTTCATATGTAAAACAGTGGTGGTCTACATTTCTCCAAAAACAGGTATTTATGAAATAAAAATAAAAAACGGGTATATATAGAAATATAATTTTGAAAACGAGTATTTATAAATTTTTCCCAATAAATAAAGGGAAAATAACATGGAGTACAAACTTTTTAAAAATAATAACAAAAATACGATCTGGCCCATATAATTGATTTTCCGTATGGCGCAGGAAAATTTTTTACCATTTTATACGATCTAAGGCTCAAGTAACTTTATTAATTGCAAAGTCACATAAAATAAACAAAACTAAAGTTGGTCTAGTGGTTGGGTTAGACTACGACCACATTTTAGACTTGGGTTCAAATTCCTTTAATTACACTTCTACTTTTATTTATTTCCTTTTTCATTTTTTCTTTTTTAAATTTATTTTTTAAAACTATTTTTCTTTTCTTTTCTTTTCTTTTTTTTTTTTTTTNTGTTACATTTTTTAATATAGTCAAATATATGTATTTGTCTTGTCTTAGTTCAAAAATCAATAACAACATATTCTAAGTTACATTTATAATTGACACATGGAGTACAAACTTTTTAAAAATATTGACAAAAATATGATCTGGCCCATATAATTGATTTTCTGTATGGCGCAGGAAATTTTTTTACCATTTTATACGATCTAAGGCTCAAGTAACTTTATTAATTGCAAAGTCACATAAAATAAACAAAACTAAAGTTGGTCTAGTGGCTGGGCTAGACTACGACCACATTCTAGACTTGGGTTCAAATTTCTTTATTTACACTTCTACTTTTATTTATTTCCTTTTTCATTTTTTCTTTTTTAAATTTATTTTTTAAAACTATTTTCCTTTTTTTCTTTTCTTTTCTTTTCTTTTCTTTTCTTTTTTTTTTTTTTTTTCTATTGCCAATTTACCATTGAATTTTCTTGAGCTTCACCCTATCTTCTTTCTTTTTCTTTGCTTTATTTATTTTTCAATTTTCATTTTCTCGTTTTAAATTCATCTTGTCTTCTTTCTTTTTATTTATTTTCTTTTTTTTTTCGTTTTAAATTCTTTTTTTTTTCACATTTAACATTACTACTTTTTTCTTTTTAGTCTTTGTCTTTTTTTTTTTTTAATCTACTATTTAAGCTTCTTTAGTTAGCATTGTGATAGCCAAAAATGATTTATTAATTAATATTAAAACCAATTTGGTGTAACTTAAGAAACCAATCGGGTTACTTGTCTTTTTTTCTTTGGTTATTAATTTGGTTAGTAATGAGAAACTAATCTGATAACTGAGAAACCAAATACTTACTATTTTTTTATTTAAGTAAATGATTACTTGCTACATTTGAAACCAAAAATTAATTTAGTTTCCACTAGGTAACTAGAAACTAATCTAATAGTTGGTTACTAATTTGGTTAGTAATAAGAAACCAACTTGAGAAACTAATATGGTTTGGTTTCTGAGTAACCAATCTGGTTTCTGAGAAATTAATTTAGTTTTTAGCATTTTTTTTAAATTATTATCAACTACTCTTAAAAGCAAGAACCAAATTGATTTCTACTTGTAACCATAAACTAATCTAGAAATTGGTTACTAATTTGGTTTGTAACGAGAAACCAACTTAGAAACTAATCAGGTTTCTAAGAAACCAAATTGGTTTCTAGGAAACTTTCGTGGTTTATTGTAATTTACTTAGCTACATGGCATTCTACAAAATAGAAACCACAATAGTTTTCAAGAAACTTTCTTGGTTTCCTGTGATTTACTTAACTACATGGCATTCTGCTAAAGGAAACCATAATGATTTCCAGGAAATTTTGCAAAAAAGAAATCACGATAAATTCCAGAAATCTTCATGGTTTTCTGTGATTTATTTAGCTATAAAATATTCTGCAAAAAGGAAACTACAATGGTTTCTAAGAAATGTTCATAGTTTCCTATGATTTACTTACGTACAGGACGTTCCGCTAATAGGAAACCAAATTGGTTTCTAGGAAATTTTTGTGGTTTCCTATTAAAAAAAAGATGGCTTATTTACTAAAATGCTACCACGTTTTCTAGTTCCTAAAGTATTTAGAAAAATAACCTAAAAAGAACGTACAAAATTTTTATCATTTTTGAAAGGTTGTAATTTGGTAATATTTTTTGAAAAATAGGTATAAGTGTCTAAAATCTATAAATAAACTCGTTTGCTTGACGGGCTTGCCATGAGGGAAGGCCCATCCACGTTGTCGAGGTCCGTTGGAGCTGTACAACTGGCACATGTTAGATCTCTATTATTTACGTACAAAAAGGTAATAAAAAAATTCGAGTATGCAGGTTTTAGAATCTGTTGCACAATAAATAAATAATAATTATTTGTACTTGACATGAACAGCTAAAATAGTCGGGTTAAGTAGACAATTACCACTTTTTTCAAATGTTTAACTAAATTTACCACCACTATTAGATTCTACCACTTTTGGGAGAAAATTAGTCAAAAATTTATCATCAAGAATCCGTCAAGAATCCATCAAGAATCTGTCAAGATTACTACTGACGTCAAGAATCTGTCAAGAATTCGTCAAGATCGTCAAGAATTC
>JXTC01000847.1:55011-66218 GCA_002914845.1 Trema orientale
TTCATTTCACGTGTTTTATAAAAAATTACTTTTTAATTAAACAATCAACTATTTTTTTATTAATGATTTGATTATTATTGATTAAAATATTATTTTTGCATATTTTTCAACTTTTTTTAATCAACTAACGTGAAGTTCTTTTTGATCATGGTGATTAACGTGTATTTGGTCCCAAGAAAAAAAAAAAAAAAAACTAACCAACGTTTATTAGGTGAAAAATTGAAAATATGCATATCCCTAAAAAAAACTTTAAAAAATAAAAAAAAGACCAAACTGTGTATCTAAAATATTATCAAAACACTTTGAAAAAAAATAACCATATATATCAAAATATTAAATACTAATAATTTTGATTAAAAATAATTTCTTAAAAAACCATTCTAAATTATTTTCCTTAAAAAATCATTTCCAAATATTATTCATAACTCAATGGAAAGAGGATTCTCTAAAAAATTGGAATAGGAATAGTTGTAGGTAAAAATGACTTGACATTGCAAGTCATTTTTAACTTGGTCAAAGTACCCATCCATGGAGCAAAAACAAAAAACTCCATTGAAACATGACCCATATATATATATATATGAAAGAAAGGGCCTGAACGTATTTTCAAGGCCGAAAGAAATATTGTCGCTTAATCTAACAAAATTGGGTGAATGGAAACAAAGTTAAGGTAAATAAACTATACAACTCTAATTTGACTGGTTCTTAGTAATCACACCAACCTTAAGGTTCCAAATTTGAATTCTCACATCCTTGTAAAGAATAAGAGAAATGGACTTAGGTAATAGTTTTTAGGGATGAGATGACATTTTTAGGACTTCTTTTGAAAAATTGTTTTCCTGGGACTATTTCATATTTGGTTGGATAGATGGGACTTCAGAATAGAATACTCATTCCAGTACAGAATCCATTCTATTGTTTGTTTGAAATTTTATGACATATTTATTAAAGGGGATGGCTACGGTAGGGGCGTCCTTACGTAGGGTCATGCCTTAAATATCGTTGGATGGGAATCTGTGGGGAATAACGAGAATCTGTGGAGAATCTATTTATATACAGATTCCTATCCAACGGTGAATAGACAGGGCCCTACGTAGGGGTGCCCCTACTGTAGACGCGCCCTTTATTAAAAAGTAATGAGAACGATGATGATTCTCATTCAAATATTTACTAAATTATATGAAATGAAAAAATGTATGAAGTCTATACAAATTTCGAAGAATAGAACGTGAATGATTTCCCACCAATACTCAATTGAGAGCACCAAGCACTATTAATGGAGGATAAAATTGATTTTTTTTTTTTGAAAAGAAGATAAAATTGATAATTGTGTGGTTATCATTTACTAATTGTACTGTGTACATGTACTTTTTTAATAAACAAAAAGAAAAACTGTCACATAAAAGTTCTATCACCTAGTCAATAAAATGAGTTAACCCTTTTTTCCTCTTGAAAAACTAGATAAACTATGCTAAAGCAATAATAATAATAAAACAAAAAGACTTAGACATACATTTATCGGTACATATAATTTCAAATTATCGATAAAGCGGAAATAAAAGAAAATATATATATATTTTTTAAACAGCACCTATCTATAGAGCACACACCTCACCCTAGCTGTTAAGAAGTTATGTAAAATACGAAAATAAGAACCAAAAAAGAAAATGTTTCATAACATATAACGAATTACAAAAGGGCCTCAACATATTTTGAGGGCCAAAAGAAAATTTATTGCTTAATCTAATCCAGAATTGGATGAATGGAAACTTTTCTTAGTTAAGGTAAATAAAGTATAGAGCCTTAGCTTAATTGGTTTTTCGTAATCACATCAACCTCCGATCAAAGTTCCAGATTTGAGTCCTCACATCTTTATAGAAAAGAAAGCATATATGTAGGAGTAATAGTAGATGCCATGCGAATTCACAAATGTTCATTCTTTACTTTTAATAATGGCAATTTAGTTTACCTTTATTCTTTATTATTATCGACAGACTGTATTTGTTTTATCAGTTAACTCAAAAATCAGTAGCTTATTTTATAGTATATTAAACATTCTTAACACATATTTATTTTTCTTTCTTTATCTCTTCTAAAGACAATGGAAAATTTTACGTTACATTCCATATTTCGTTAGACGTTTCTTTTTTTTTTTTTTTCAACCTTTAACATTCACACTACAATAAGAATGAATTACCATATATGGTATAAAGTTATACAATTGCAACTCAATTCGGTGTAGCAATTTGTGCCTCATATTACAATATTATTTAAGCGGTATTAGGACTATTCGCTTTTTCACTCTCTTTTCTTACAAGTTGATATTTGGACAGACTTAAAAAACTATCATATCTTAATAATATTATAAAGTATAATAGAATTCACGTGATATTTGGACAGACTTAAAAAACTATCATATCTTAATAATATTATAAAGTATAATAGAATTCACGTATCAAACAATAGAATTTGATTTTTTTTTTTCTATAAAAAAAGTAACAAAGAGTGATTTCACTCTAGCACTCTTTGCATTAATGTTTTTCATGATTAAACATCACCAAATAGAAAGCACCAATCACTAATATAGGAGGGTAAAACTGATGATTATGCAGTTATCATACACAAATTGTACTGTGTACACGTACCTTTTTAATATATAAAGAAAAGTTGTCACATAAAAGTTCCATCACCTAGTCAAGAAAACGAGTTAACCCTTCTTTCCCCCTTGAAAAACTAAATAAACAACTCTAAGGCAATTAAAAAAAAAAAAATTGACATACATGTACCGATACATATAATTTGAAATATTCGATAGAAAGGAAGTAAAAGAAACTTTAAAAAAAAAAAAATACTACATATCTATAAGAGTACACATCTCCTTCTACAAATTTTATTTTTTTAAAACAAAAATAGTTACTTGAGCCTCAATTTGTTCATCCATTATTATTATTAAATATTATATTCTATTACATAAAAGGCACGAGTCAAATGCTCTCAGTTTTGCTTAAATTCGAGGAAAAGGACTCCAAGCAAAGCAATTTTATGTAGTATACCTCTAAGCGTACCCCTTCTTTCTCTCTCTCTCTGAAATCTATGATGTTTAGTGGGAGAGATGCTCTCCACCAAAGTACCAATGCCCATATTTCTCATTGTCTTGCCACATTGTCCAAAACACATATGTAGCTTAGATTTTCCACCAGTTACCCTTATAGCTTCTGTATCTATATATCTACATCTTTATATAAATATACACACATAATCTCTATTCTATTTTATCAAAGCTCGCTCCTTGCATGTTTCAGATACCCAACACAGAGCCATTTATATAAGCACACAAGAAAACTCTTTTGCATGTTTGGAGCCACTGTTTCTTTCATGATCTTTGTGTCTGTGTGGTGAAATATATGTATCCTTTGGTCTTTTTTTTAACTGGGTATTGGTTTGTTTTCTGTGAATTATAGTGAAGTTGTTTGACTTTGGTTGTTTGAAGCTACTGGCTTTTCTGGGTTCTGATTTAATTGGGTGCGTTTCACGCTGATGGCTCCTGTTAGAGGGTCCAAAAAGAGGAAGAAGACAGAGAAGAAGCCTGAGGAAAATGCTTATGGTTCTGGGTCGTCGGACAAGGATGGTCCTTTAGATTGGTGGGATGAATTATTCAGGAGAATTAATGGTATATTTTTCTTTATATATTATGAATGTTTTACTTATTATTTTTTGATAGTTATTATTTCTCTGCTCTATGCCTGGTTTTGTTTATCTTCTGTATATTTGATATTGCTCTTGTTGAACTGTCATATTCTGATAGGTTTGTTGGTTATTTTCTGTATTTTGATGAAATTCTAGTTGATGGGTTTAATTCAGTTTTGTCTAAATCAATTAGCTTTATGCTTTATTTTCTCATTCAAGTCAAGAGTTGGTATATCAACAAATGCATCAAGTTACAAATAAGAAGAATCCCTAATCCCTGTTTTGATGTTATCCTCTTCACCTCAAAGTTCTGTTTTTCTTTGCCTTACTGAACACAGGAAAGGAGTATTAAACTTTTACAGATAGTGAGATTCTAAGATGATAATATATTCTTGATCATGCTACAGTGCTTTTGGCTTCTAATGTGCTTCATGTTTTACAAGATAAATTAAAAATTTTGCTATTTCTTACGATATTTAAGAAGAAATGTCTTTAGTTTATTATTCAACAAATTTAGGATTATTGTTTTGCGCTTTAAGATCTAAAATCTAGACATGTATAAAGGTTGTGTATGGAGGGTTATATGCCTATCTCTTCTGTTTAAGCTCCTGCTAGTGGAATAGAAGATTTGGGCCTTTAGTGTTCATATATCATAGTTGAGTCAGGTTGTCAGATTTAATTTTATCCTAAAGAAATTTGAGGAATCAACATCATTTGGATTCATTTATAGGTTGAGTTTTAGGTGTTCTAGTTACAGATTGGCTGATAAATATTACATTGGGCATTACCACAGGAAGCAAATTCACAATCCTTTTCACCGAAAGATGGAACTTCTTTTGAAGAGGCTTAGTTGTGGTTATTGGAAATCTAAGATTAGGAAATTAGTTTGTGTAGTATGAAAAAGCTTTTGCTTTGTGCATAGACCTTTCACCTCCCAAAGTCAGTCAGGCAATGCTTTATTTAACCTGTTTGGCCATAGCTTAATTATGATGAAAAAAAAAAAAAAAAAACCCTTTTTACCTATCTTTATGGAAAACTAGTAAAAATTCTCGAGAGGATTACAATGTCTGACTCTTCTTCAAAGTTCAGATTTGGTTTTGTTGCTCCCAATTCTGATGTTCTGCAAAGTAAATTAATGACTTTTTGTTTGCCTCTTTTTCTTTATGGGTGAGTAGTATATGCAGTTTGCATACAGAATGTGTCAATTAAATATCAAATTATAGCCTTAAGGGAAAGAGGAGGGGGAGGATATTTGGCTTAAAAACGAGAAATGGCTAATAGTTCCGATTAGATGCTTTTAGCCTTAGAAGTGCTTATGTAAGAAATTGCTTGTTATACCCGAACTTCTCTGTTCTAGAAAGGATAAGCAAAGCATTTGTTGACAACGTATCTGGCTTATCTTAGCACAGAAATTTTAGTTAAATTCTCAAATAAAAGCTATCATTAAATCATTTTCTTTGGCATCATGCTATGTAACTGAAGTTGCTTATAGACTGAATGAAAAACTGATTTCACACGCTAAAAACTATTCCAATTTATTTTTTTATTATTTTTTATATTTTTATCTTTGCCATGTGGATTTGTTAGGAAAAGGCACACACAATTTTACTTCTATTATGTTAACTTTGTCCCTCAAGTTTTGTAATAATATTTACAACAACGATGATATTACTATTCTTTCACCTTTTTTTATTTGAACTGTCAAATTGCAGAACCTCTTCTATTTTCCTTTTTGATACATATAATCGGGTGTGCGTAAAGAATATACTGAACAATATTTTTCGAAAATTACTGAAAGTAAAGAATCAGGATAGAAGAAAAGGCACATAGATCCTTTGAAAAGTTGCAATGACTGCTTGATGAAAACTCTGTACTGCTGATAAACCTTGAAACGTAAATACACCCCATAAGGTAGGAACAATGGAAAAAACTACTCAGGCCACACTAAAGGAAGTGAAGGAATCAAATAAGATTACATGAACTTTTTTCCTTAGAGCTTGTAATAAAGTTAATAGTATGGAAATGAGAAAATTGCAATAATTTTGTGCAAGCTGTTTATCACCTAAATAGGTGATTAATAAAATTTAGAAAATACCTGAAGTGTGAAAATAGAGTTTAGAGCTTGAATCATGTGAGGTTTATGCATGATGCATTATGGAATTCATGTTTCAAGATTAGAAAAATCTCAGGCCCAATTTTGGTTGAATACTCTGCTCAAGCTGCGAGTTTACTTTATATACCTGTGATTTTTATATTTTATATGATTCAGTATTTATTTGGGGACTGTAGTTTTAAGTTTGTAGATAAACTTCTTTAATACGATAGATATATTCTTAACAAGAGGGATAGATACAGTAGGAGGAGATCTCAGTAAAAGAAGCATGGCAGAAAGCAAAACGGAGAACTCCAACTGTGAAAACTGTGAAAAAGTTACTGCTTGCTCGCAAAGTCGCTTACAATGAGTTTACTGGTCTAAGTTGTTGCCTTGAGTAAGAATGATTTTCAGTTACATAAGGTCGAAGTGCTGGAAAATCCAGTTACAGTTAGACAAATTACAGTAGTAATGTGGCTTTGGGTGGAATCCTGTGGTATTAAAGAATCCACATTTAGGATCTTAAGTAGTTTAAAGGACTTATGTTGACCTAAAATAGAGGTCATATCTGGGGAAAGACTTTTTTCTTTCTATCCATTATTCAGTATCTATGACATATTTCTGTTTATGTACGTGGTTGTTTGTCTCTGACTCATTGACCAATTACCAGCCTTTACCTGAAACCAATCCTTCCAAGAACTGCCATACTGCATACCTATATAGTCATGCTTATAACCTTTCAGACAAGGCTAGATTACTTTCTGCAATAAATTTGATTAATCTGAAGTGAACAATTAAAAACTATTTTTCATCTGTCATGAACGGGTTCTCCATTGAAATTGATTAATTTTAGCTGCTATGAGATGGGAGAAAATATTTCTCATATTTTGTGCTCAACAATCATGTAATGTCAGTCTGCTAAGCAATATTTACCACTTTTTGTCTCATTATCTTCAATTTAGGTGTGTACTGCCCAAAATGAATCATGACCGAATTAACTTGTAATCGGATTTGGCTAGCCTGATTGTTTCCGAACATCTTTGTATTAGCTCTTCCTGTGTTCTGTATATCTCGGTTATTGACTAGAATGACTGTTGGACATGAACATGAACAATAAATATAAAAGAAGAATACAAATTTTATGCTTTCATGCTTAAAAGTTAAACCCGATAGTTGAGAGTGTGCTGATTTTGTTACTTGCTGCAACATCCCACAAGAGCTATTGAAGCCAAATAAACATACTATAGCTTTTGATAGTAAACATCTTTTCTTGTCTTCTTCTCATGAGCAGGTCTTCAGTCTCCATCAAAATGTCTGGACAAGTTCGAATCTCTTTTCAAGGTTTCCCGGAAAACTTTTGACTACATATGTTCACTTGTAAAGGAAGATATGATGGCTAAGTCAGCTCATTTCATGTTTGCAAATGGCAAATCTTTGTCTTTGTGTGATCAAGTTGCTGTAGCACTTAGAAGGCTAAGCTCTGGTGACTCACTTGTGACTATTGGCGATTTGTTTGGTGTGAACCACTCAACTGTCTCTCAAGTAACATGGCGATTTGTGGAATCCATGGAAGAAAGGGGGCTTCACCACCTACAATGGCCTTCCACAGAAGCAGAAATGACAGCAATCAAGTCCAAATTCGAGAAAATTAGGGGCTTCCCTAACTGCTGTGGTGTCATTGATACTACCCACATCACGATGTGCTTGCCTGCTTCAGATCCCGTAGGTAATGTGTGGCTTGACCATGAGAAGAATCACAGCATGATTTTACAAGCAGTTGTGGATCCCGACATGAAGTTCCGGGACATAGTCACTGGATGGCCAGGAAAAATGAAGGATTGGTTAGTGTTTCAGAAATCAAATTTCTATAACCTTTGTGATAAAGGAGAAAGGCTGAATGGGAAGAAGGTAGAGATTTCCAGAGGATCAGAAATAAGAGAGTACATAATTGGTGATTCAGGCTATCCTCTGCTGCCCTATCTTGTAATCCCCTATGAAGGAAAAGACCTCCCGGAATCAAAAGCGGAGTTCAACAAGCGCCATTCTGCGACTCGGATGGTTGCTCAACAAGCATTGACAAGGCTGAAGGACACATGGAGGATCATTCAAGGAGTAATGTGGAGACCTGACAAACACAGATTGCCAAGGATCATTCTGGTTTGCTGCTTGCTTCATAACATAGCTATTGATATGGAAGATAAAGTGCAGGATGAACTGCCTTTGTCTCCAAACCATGACTCAGGTTATCACCAAGAAATCTGTGGTACTGCCGAGATCGAAGGTGTGAACCTGAGAGATAAGCTGGCTCTCTACTTGTCTGCAAGGTTGCCACCTTGATTGTTTTCCATTTGTGATTGTTCAAATGGTTCTTTAAAGACTGCTGCCTTTCTATCCATAAGTTCCTTTTTCGAGACATAAAGACTGCTGTCTCCTATTGAAAATGTTGAGATGAAGTTATATTACAATCTTTTTTATTTTAGAACTAACTTGTAAAATGTTAGGCAGACAGTTCATGTCTGAGTAGCTCTTTGTTTCCAAAAAGATGGGGGGATAAAATAGGTGATAAGCTCTCTCTCCAGCTTTTCTATATATGTAATTGTTAACATAAAGATGTTAAAATCACCTTACTCTAGTAGGGTTTTTTGGCGGACCCACCCTTTTCTCTCTCTCTCTTGTAGATTTTTTTTTTTTTTTTTTTTTTTTTTTTGTTGGAAAGGTAAACCCCATACCTAGTTTTCAAATGACAAATATTATATGCATGTCAATTTGAAATGTGAAATTTGAGTACATGATAAAATTATAAAATGGTTTTGTCGTGTATTTTACATGACATAATAAGGTAAACCCCATACCTAGTTTTCAAATGACAAATATTATATGCATGTCAATTTGAAATGTAAAATTTGAGTACATGATAAAATTATAAAATGGTTTTGTCGTGTATTTTACATGACATAATCATAATTTATTGTAAGATCAAATTTTCATGTGATACATTATACTCCAAAATTAGGTATTCACTTTTGACAATATGGGGAAAGAATAAGTTTATTTTCACTAATATTGCGACACTCCCAAAAAAATTATTTTAAAAAATAATTCTAGAAAAGTTATTTTTCCCTAATTACTACACGTTACGTTCATTTCCCAAAATCAATAACAACTCATTCTATGTTATATTCATAATTATTAATAAATGTTTGTTTTAAATTGCTTTACTTGTCAACTCTCAACTCTGAAGAATTAGTGATGCTAAAAAGTTACTAACAATAAATTTTACGTTACATTCTACTTTTCGATTGACGTTTTCTTTTTCTTCCTTAAAGCCTCAGTTAATGCACACTAAAATTACTGGATATCCATACTATAATAAGAATAAATTAACACATATAGGCGGAAACACTATACTATTAGGAGGAGTGCCAGTATTACTCTTTTTCCCTCCTATTTTACGTTTTTTTTCTTATTCTCTTTTACAATCTTCTGTCTCACTACTTGACATGTAAAATATCTACAGTGTCTCATATTTTGATTGAATAACGAGTTGTTGTTAGAGTCCATACATAAAAGTCTAAAAGAGAGTATCAGTAGCACAACTCTATTGTTATTGTTAGTAATTGAACCATCAATAAAGAGCACCATTGCACTACTCGTGGGAGAATTACATTGATAATTATGTAATCATACACGTGTACCATGAACTTTTTTTAAGTGTACATCTAGACTTCCAAAATTTTTCTTCTCTTATTTTTTTAGTGGAAAAATTCTATAGCTTTTTGATATCATAATCAAACACTTATTAAATAGACCTTTTCATTAAAGGGAAACATTAAAGGGAAAGTCAATCCTTTTTTTTTTTTTAAAGCAAAAGGTCAGGCCTTATGTTGTAGCAAGGAATTTTTCTAAAAATCTCTGCTTATTTAAATAAACTTAACAGAAAATCACATGTTTCCTTCCAAAAAAAATAAATAAATAAATAAAGGAAAGAAAAAGTGTCCTATACTTCATATTAGAAGTGGTAAATGGGCTGGACTAGCACACAAACCCTGCAGGGCCATGGGCCATGCCTGGCCCTGCCCTCTACAGTACAAGACCGTATCAAGTCGAGCCCATTTATAGAAGTGTTAGGCCAAGCACTGGCCCTTGGCCCTAGCTCTTCAGGACCGGGGCCAATACTAGTGGGCCTTAAAAGGGCTATCTTTTTTTTGGGAGAAAATTTATTTTTTTAAAAAAAAAAATTTTTTGTTACACAATATACTAGAAAAATTCAATTTCATAAGTGATATATTTGTAGAATAAGTGATCTTTATTTTTTTATTAATATC
Source organism: Trema orientale (assembly GCA_002914845.1). Lineage (NCBI taxonomy): Eukaryota > Viridiplantae > Streptophyta > Magnoliopsida > Rosales > Cannabaceae > Trema > Trema orientale. The sequence goes on from JXTC01000847.1 coordinate 65,116, forward strand.
TTTGATGTAAATATATAAAGTAATACAAAAAATCTATATTTCTCAATAAAATTATAAAGGGCCTATAGCCCTAACCCTTCATGGGCCAGAGCCTAAGCCCATGATGTGCTAGAGCTGGTCCTGGCCCTTAACATGCTAGGGCTGGCCCTAGTCCATAAAAAATATGTGTCATGTTGTGCCTGACCTTATACTATTCAAGGCCGTACTGGGTTGTCCATGGATGGCCCGACCCAATTGACACCTCTACTTCATACATCCAATTATGTTTACTCCTTGTAGACTAGAGTCGATCAAACCAGAAATGAGAAAAGGGCGAAAATGGTCTGATTAAGTGAGAAAAGGACATGGGTAGGACTAATTTGGGCCAAAATGACTTTTTGTGCATTTTTTTAAAAATGATATTTTTAGAAGTGTCAAGAAAGTCTTGATCTATGGTTAAAAATTTCTTGACTGTGAAAAAGTCATAAATAATAATTTTACTATGATCAAGAAGTACTTAACATATGATCAAGAAGTCCTTGACACTTCTAAAAATGCCATTTTTAGAAAAATACACAGAAAAAAGGGAAAAGGACATGGGTAAGACTAACTTGGACCAAGACTAACTTGAACCAAAATACACATAAATAATCATTTTGGCCAAAGTTAGTCCTATCCATGTCATTTTTTCATAATCTGCCCGTAGTTGGGAGAGTGAATTCTTGGGTCGTGATTAGTCCCAATCTCTAGGTCCCAAGCCTAGGGAAAGGACATGAACATGGATAGAGTAATTTGTGCCTGTGATTCTTTTTTGAGTATTTATAAGAAATGATATTTTTTAAGATCAATTTTTAAAAATGGTCATTTTTCACACATATTTAATAAATGGCCGTTTTATAATTTTATTTTGATAAATAGTTATTTTTCAGTTGATCTATTTTTTATAAAGTAAATCAATTTTTTTAAAAATAAATCAATATATTTTGATATACTAAATATGAAAAATAGTTATTTTTTACATAATTTTCAAAATTTGGCCATTTTTTAACATTGTTCAAAAAATGGTCATTTTGCAAACTATAATCCAAAATTCGGCCATTTAACTAAAGACCCAAAAAATATCA
>JXTC01000848.1:0-30088 GCA_002914845.1 Trema orientale
GGAGCTAAAGAATTTTTCTGACCATATTCATTACTGGCTATTGCAACTATGGATAAACATTAAGAGGTAGTCATAAATTTTCCTCATTTTTTTTTTCCAGCGAAGTTTTTCTTTTGCATATGGTTCTTTTGACATTTTCAAGCATGAATTTGAAGTATAGGTCATTTGTTTCCTCATTGTACTGATTCATAATTCAATCTCAAACCAGGATGTGAGCTGCTGCATTTTCTTGTTCCATTGATGACTGCATAGACAAGGAAAGTGACTTGACACGGCAACAAGCATAGTAAGTTTACAAGGAAAATAGTAGCACAAAGAATACCACTGTTTGATTGATGAGTTAGTTATTTCTGTTAGTCAGCAGACTTGGCTTATTACCGATACAATCTGTTGAGGCAGAGTTGTTACTGTGTGTCTCCAATATTGGGCTATAGCAATTAGTTGAGAAGGTTAGTTAATACAGTTGGTGGCCACAACTGTATTAACGGGAATAACAGAATTTCTGTTTTTTCAGCTTGAACTGTTAGGTGATTCTCTGGGAGCTGATTGGTGGAATTTGTTCTCATGAAGACTGAAGCTCTGTATAAATTGAAGTCAGGAAGAGTGAGAGAAAAGGTAGAAGTGTCATTACTAGAGAGAAAAGAAAGGTGGGATAGAGATAGTCTTGTATTCTGAGAACTTGTACTGGGTGAGAGAAGAAAAACTCAGAGAGTGATTTACAGGGAGCTTTCTCCAAAAAATGAACCTTGTAATCTATTGATTGTGTGATGACTGATGAATAAAGATAGTGCTACCCTCAAAGTGGACGTAGGCCAATTTGGCTGAACCACTCTAAATCGTGTGTTTTCTCTTTTGTGTTTCCAAAGTGGTTGATATTGTGCGAGTTTCTGAGCAAGAACTTGATGTTCTGTGTGTCAGTTTTCGTTCTTGAAGCTGAAATCGTAAGAAGAGTCTTGGCATATAAAGGGCTTTCTCAATGGAATTGAGGTAGATCATTTCATTTGTCTTGTATTCTTGCAAATCCGTGTTGTTCAATGCGTGTTTACAGCTCCAGAAGAAGGAATCCCAGTGGAAGATAATGAGCCGGGTTTGGGTGGAAATATTGTCATATGCAGCCATCAATTGTAGACCGTTCATCCATGCGCAACAACTAAGTGGGAGAAGAGCTCTTGACTTTCACATGGCCGCTGATGAATCACTTGGGCATTAGGAACTCAATTTCGCCGAGCAGGAACAGCAATCTGGAACCAAAATGGTGACAATCGTAAAGTATGAGAGGTAACATATAATATGGACCTAACATGTTCCTTATCTGCAGCAAAACTCATATACATGGACTCAGAAAACTTGTATGTAAGCGAATTGTAGTAGCATTAACGTAAACTCAGTTGTATAATTATGCTATATATGGATATCACGTAAGTTCTATTCTCCCTACATTTACTTCTCTTGCAACAACACTGAATTTCATAAGGTTGAGACTTTGCTTTTTAATTGGACCCATTTCCTGCCTCATTAGAATGTTGTGTGAAAAATACAAATTGAATTGAGAAAATTTCAACAAATTGCATTACATAAAATCTATCATATGTTCTGCCTGTTAAGAGTTAACAGCTAATAGAAAATTAGTTGAGTTGTTAGTCTGTTAGTTAAGACAAGTTGAGTCCATTGTACATGTGTAGCAATGTTAGTTAGAGTCCGTTAGTCTTGATTAAGCTTACTCTGATTATAAATAGTAAGCTCTTGTATTAAGAATTCAATCAATGAAATCATTCTTTCAGGTCAATTTCTCTCTCTGAATAAGAATCTTAATCAATTAGTTCTCTATCTGATAATCTTAACACTACTCACACATTATTTCGGTCCTCTTTGCTTCAGGTTTATGAAAAATAATAGCTTAAAAATGGCTACCCAATGTGGCCTTAGATAATCTAATTCAACTATTTAGGCTTGTGGACTTTTCCATTGATATTATTGCCATTTATTAATGTAGACATGATTTTAGAATGTGTAGGTATCACTAGTTATGCTCTTAAATTTCTCAATTAAAGACCAAGAGGCATGGTATTTTCTGTCAATCATATTGACAAATTTGGAATAGTATAACAAACGATTCTTGGACTCAACGGTAGTCACGTTATTTATTTCAAGAGGAGGAAAAAAAAATCTTGATCCAATGTTAGGGGAATTATCAGCTTAGCTTGCCATTAATAAGGTCAATATTTTATAGTTGGAAGCTTAGTTTGTGATACTTGCTTCCTTCATATGTTGTGTATAATCTGTACTCTCCCACACTCGCAATTTTTTTTATTTATTAATTTATTTATTTTCATCATCAAGCTAATGAGGTCAAGATTTCAGCATTCTTATGAGCTTCATCCATTTCTGTTTGGGATTAACCTTGTACGCACAATCAATTGGACCACGAAAATGCGTTCCAAATCAACCTTTCGCTTTCTACTTTTACTAAATCCAAATGTTGTGATCAAATGGGCCATCTTCATTCTTCACATCTCGCAGAGTATTTTTCATCTATGAAAGCACACTTCATATTCTCACACTTCGCACTATATATATAATAACGATGAAAATAATTATTATCTTCATTTTGGTTTTACTTTATTTGACACATTTGGAGTTGTATCGTGTCATTAGTTAGAAACAGAGAATCAGCTAATGAACATAATATTGTGAAACTTTTAAAGGCAAGAGTAACTTTTTGAAAAAATTTCAAATCGAGGAATTTAATGTGAAATGACTTTGTCAAAAAAAAATTAATGTGAAATAACAAGACAATACTTTATATAAACTATTGTGAGAAGGAAGCAAAGAATTTGAGTAGGGTCAAATATCAAATCTTTCATATGGTTTGACACTTTGACAGTAAATTAACGTCAAATCATAATAATGAATTTGTTTGTTTCTTTTATTCTTGTCTATCTAAAATAGGAGCTCTATCACATTATTTTCAAAAAATTAAAATTAAAAAAGAAAGCTAAATACTTTCACACAAAATTTTCTATCCAGAAATCATGACAAGTGTACATAGGACCTAACATAGTAACATGTCACTACTGATACACTCATTCTCTTTTCTTTTCAGCACAACCGCAATATACTCTCTTTCTCTAATAATTTATATATTGAGATTCTCCTCTTGCTACTCCTATTTCCATTGTTCTATATGTATGATTCACTCCCTCTTGTAGTCTAAAAAATGGATTAAAAGAAAACTTAGACATGGAAGAGAAACTCTTGAAATCAAGATTTAAGAGAGTTCGTGTGTTTTGTGGTAGTAGTATTGGGAAGAGGGCCTTTTTTTTCTTTCCTTTTTTTTTCTTTTCTTTTTTTTTTTTTTTCTTTTGAGGTAGGTTTCGGCATAGTTGAATGGTTTAATCACATCATTAATGGAGTATAGGGGAGTTCCAGTATGCAGAGAGCCTTCTTCTCTAGCACTTAGCTACTGAACTCTGCTACCATCATGATGTGGAGGCCAATTCAAGCACAACTGATCATCAGAGAGAAGGTGAAACATTCTGCAAACTCCTTGCTCAACTTTGTTGTCGCTCATGTGTTCGTCAAGGCCGCCAAGATGATCAATCTAGTAGCAGTCGTCAAGAGGATGATGATGGTAAAAGAATCTGCAAGCTCCTTTCGAATTGCATGTTCTATCTTCTGGTCAAGAAGCCAGCAATGCTGGCCCCAGTTTTGGGCAATTGGAACATAGTCTTCCGAGACACATGCGCAGAGGCCAAGAGATTCTTCGGTAAGCACAATCTTTCATGTCATGCGGAAGCCTGCAAGAAGGTTCTTTCTGTTAAACCGAAAGTCCGATCTGCGGCTATAAAGGGATACAGAAGCAAATCTGTGTTGTTCGATGCGTGTATTCTTGCACAACAACTCCAGAAGGAGGAATCCCAATGGAAGATAATGAGCCGAGTTTGGGTGGAAATGTTGTCATACGCTGCCATCAACTGTAGACCATTCATCCATGCGCAACAACTAAGTAAGGGAGGAGAGCTCTTGACTTTCACATGGCTGCTGATGAATCACCTGGGCTTGGGAACTCAATTCGCGGAGCAGGAACAACAAGCTGGAACCAAAATGGTGACAATCATAGAGTAAGAATGAGAGGTAACATATACTATGGACCTAACATGGACTTAGAAAAAAACTTGTGTGCAAGCAAATTGTTGTAGCATTAACGTACACTAGTTTGTATAATTATGTAATTTATGGATATCCACGTAAGATCTGTTTTCCCTACATTTACTCCTCTTGCAACAACATTGGACTTAGTAAGCTTAAGCTTTTGCTTGTTGATCAGTGTATGCGGGCTCTGTATTTTGGACCCATATCCTGACTCACTAGAATGTTAGTCTTGATTAAGCTTACTCTGATTATAAATAGTAAGCTCTTGTATTAAGAATTCAATCAATGAAATCATTCTTTCAGGTCAATTTCTCTCTCTGAATAAGAATCTTAATCAATTAATTCTCTACCCGATATTCTTAACAATACTCTTACATTATTTCGGTCCTCTTTGCTTCAGGTTTATGAAAAATAATAGCTTAAAAATGGCCACCAAATGTGGCCTTAGATAATCTAATTCAACTATATAGGCTTGTGGATATTTCCATTGTTATTATTGTCATTTGTCAATGTAGACATGATTTTAGAATGTGTAGGTATCACTATTGATGCTCTTAAATTTCTCAATTAAAGACCAAGAGGCATGGCATTTTCTGTCAATCGTATTGACAAATTTGGAATAGTATAACAAACGATTTCTTGGACTCAACGGTAGTAACATTATTTATTTTAAAAAGAGGAAAAAAAATCTTGATCCAATGTTAGGGGAATTATCAGCTTAGCTTGCCATTAATAAAGTCAATATTTTATAGTTGGAAGCTTAGTTTGTGATATTTGCTTCCTTCATGTGTTGTGTATAATAGGGCTGATAATTTTCTACACGACACGACGATACGACTCGAAAACGACACGAAATAAATGGGTTTGGGTGACCCATTTAATTTTCGTGTTAATTTCGGGTTGACACGTGTAACACGTATAATAAACGGGTGGGTTTCGGGTCAACTCACTTAACTCGAAAATGACCCGTGTAACCCGTTTAATTAAACGTGTCATTTTCGTGTCGTTTTCGTGTCGTGTCAACACGACACTAATACGACACATTTATTAATATTTTAATATATTAAACGTGATTTTGATTGATTCTAAGTATATTTATAGGAGTAAATTAAATTAAGTAGTGCATAATCATGTTAAATTAGAATAATCGTGTCAATTTTGAATAATCGTGTCAAACGGGTCATAATATGACACATGACACGTTCATTAAACAGATTACACGTGTCGTGTCATGTTATACGTGTATTAATCGTGTCGTGTTCGGGTTTAAATTTTTGACACGTTTATTAATCGTGTCATGTTCGGGTTAGGTGTTATCGTGTCGTGTCGTAATCGTGTCGACCCGAACACGACACAATAATACGAATTGCCAGCCCTAGTGTATAATATGTACTCTCCCACACTCGCTATGTATCTATACATTCTCATTCTTTTTTATTTATTAATTTTTTTTTTCATCTTCAAGCTAATGAGGTCAATATTTCAACATTCTTGTGAGCTTCATCCATTTCTATTTGGGATTAACCTTGCATGCAGAATCAGTTGGACCACAAAAATGCTGTTCCGAATCACCTTTCGCTTTCTACTTTTACTAAATCTAAATGTTGTGATCAAATAGGCCATCTTCATTCTTCACATCACGCAGAGCATTTTCATCTATAAAAGTACACTTGATATTCTCACACTTCGCACTATATATATAATAACGATGAAGACAATTATTAACTTCATTTTCGTTTTATTTTATTTGACACATTTAGAGTTGTGTCGTGTCGTTGGTTAGAAACAGAAAACCAGTTAGTTAACATAATATTGTGAAACTTTTAAAGGCAAGAGTAACTTTTTGAAAAAAATTCAAATCGAGGAATTTAATGTGAAATGGCTTTATCAAAAAAAAATTAATGTGAAATGTCCAGCAATACTTTCTATAAACTATTGTGAGAAGGAAACAAAGAATTTGAGTAAGGCCAATATCAAATCTTTGATATGGCTTCACACCTTGATAGTAAATTAACGTCAAATCATAATAGTGAGTTTACTTGTTTATTTTATTCTCGTCTATCTAAAGCAGTAGTTCTATCACATAATTTTCATAAAAGAAAAAATTAAAAAAGAAAGTCAAACACTTTCACACATCTTTCTATCCAGAAATCATGACAAGTGTGCATAAAGCCTATCATGGTAATATACCACTACTGATACACTCACTCTCTTTTCTTTTCAGCACAACCGTAATATATACTCTCTCTAATAATTTATATATTGAGATTCTCTCTTGCTACTCCTATTTCCATTATTCTATATGTATAATTCACTCCCTCTTGTAGTCTAAAAAGTGGATTAAAAGAAAACTTAGACATGGAAGAGAAACTCTTGAAATCAAGATTTAGGAGGGTTTGTATGTTTTGTGGAAATGTTGTCATATGCAGCCATCAATTGTAGACCGTTCATCCATGCGCAACAACTGAGTAAGTGGGAGAAGAGCTCTTGACTTTCACATGGCCGCTGATGAATCACTTGGGCATTGGGAACTCAATTTCGCCGAGCAGGATCAGCAATCTGGAACCAAAATAGTGACAATCGTAAAGTATGAGAGGAAACATATAACATGGACCTAACATGTTCCTTATCTGCAGCAAAACTCATATACATGGACCTAGAAAACTTGTATGTAAGCGAATTATAGTAGCATTAACGTAAACTCAGTTGTATAATTATGCTATATATGGATATCACGTAAGTTCTATTCTCCCTACATTTACTTCTCTTGCAACAACACTGAATTTCACAAGGTTGAGATTTTGCTTTTTAATTGGACCCATTTCCTGCATCATTAGAGTGTTCAGTGAAAAATACAAATTGAATTGAGAAAATTTCAACAAATCTATCATATGTTCTGCCTGTTAAGAGTTAACAGCGAATAGAAAGTTAGTTGAGTTGTTAGTCTGTTAATTATGACAAGTTGAGTCCATTGTACATGTGTCAATATATTGTTAGCAATGTTAGTTAGAGTCTACTAGTCTTGATTAAGCTTACTCTGATTATAAATAGTAAGCTCTTGTATTAAGAATTCAATCAATGAAATCATTCTTTCAGGTCAATTTCTCTCTTTGAATAAGAATCTTAATCAATTAATTCTCTATCTGATAATCTTAACACTACCCATATATTATTTCGGTCCTCTTTGCTTCAGGTTTATGAAAAAATAAAAGCTTAAAAATGGCTACCAAATGTGAAATGTGGCCTAGATAATCTAATTCAACTATTTAAGCTTGTGGACTTTTGCAGTCATATTATTATCATTTGTCAATGTAGACATGATTTTAGAATGTGTAGGTATCACTATTTATGCTCTTTAATTTCTCAATTAAAGACCAAGAGGCATGGCATTTTCTGTCAATCGTATTGACAAATCTGGAATAGTATAACAAACGATTTTTTGGACTCAATGGTAGTCACGTTATTTATTTCAAAAGGAGGAAAAAAAAATCTTGATCCAATGTTAGGGGAATTATCAACTTAGCTTGCCATTAATAAAGTCAATATTTTATAGTTAGAAGCTTAGTTTGTGATATTTGCTTCCTTCATGTGTTGTGTATGAACTGTACTCTCCCACACTCGTTATGCATCTATATGTTCTCATTCTTTTTTATTTATTTATTTTTTTTTCATCTTCAAGCTAATGAGGTCAAGATTTCAGCATTCTTGTGAGCTTCATCCATTTCTGCCTGGGGATTAACTTTGTATTCAGAATCAATTGGACCACAAAAACGCATTCCGAATCATCTTTCGCTTTCTACTTTTACTAAATCCAAATGTTGTGATCAAATGGGCCATCTTCATTCTTCATGGCCCACTAGCACATGCACCTCATTACTTGAAGTCACATTTCAATTCTGCCTATCAAAATCACTTGCCAATTTTCTTTCCTTTTTCTCTTCATTCCTCTTTTTCTTTTCTCATCCTCCACATTCGAGATCCAGATGGAGTAAAGTTAAAAAAAATAATTCAATTCTACTAAAATATATATATATATATATATCCCTCTTTTGCAATTAGACTGGTGCACTTAGGCCCTCAAGCACCACTAGCAAGTACAAAACTGACAAGTAATCTTTATATTACTGATTTTTTTTAGACGGTAATTAGAACTCTTGACCTTACTCCGTATTATGACGAGATGTGATAACTGCCAAATTATGTCTGCAACCACAATTGTTACCGTTATTTTTTGCGGCTTATGCAAGTTGCAAAACTAGATTTGTGCACAAATTCAACTTTCCTTGGCGGCCCAATAGGCACAAAATGGTTTAAGAAAGGGTGAAATATGACGTGGGGCCACAAGAATGGGTCCCAACAGCCCCATATTTTATGTGTCCCTTTCTTTGTAATTATAAATTAATCCGAGACCACAAAGTATGGATTGTAGCAACAAGACAATGTGCCATCGTGCTTTCGAAATATAATCTATTAGTTAAATATATCTTTCACATTATCCAATAAAAAAAACATACATATTTGTTTTTATTCTTTTAATTTGAGAGAGAAGAAAGGATCAATCCAAAAGACCATGTTCATGTTCTGAACCGACAGTGCTCGTGGGGTATCACGTATTGTTCAAACTTTACCATAACTGAACTTTCGTCATTGAAATTGTAACGTTGCAAACTGTCAAGTGAGTAGTCGTGCAATTGCCCATTTCTGCTCACAATTTCAGGATAAATGACACAGAAATTTCTAAAGGAGTAATTGCAGCACCAAGATAAGAGAGTATAGTGTCAAAAAATGATACAAGGCTGATCAAAATGTCAGATTTATTGGTGAGAAAGAAAAGGTCTTAGCCTCTTAGTCTTTTAATTTAACATGTAAAAAGAATAGGTTGGTTTTTAAGAAGCATGTAATGATGGATTGAAACAAAGATAAAGCATTATAAGCTGCTTTGGAAAAAAAAAATGTTCCAACTTTTCCAACTAAAATGTATTCAAGTTCATAATAATGAATTTGCTTATTTCTTTTATTCTCGTCTATCTAAAACAGAAGCTCTATCACATAATTTTTAAAAAAGAAAAAATTAAAAAAAAAAGTCAAACACTTTCACACAAAATTTTCTATTCAGAAATCATGACAAATGTGCATATGACCTAGTATGGTAACATGTCACTATTGATACACTCACTCTCTTTTCTTTTCAGCACAACCGTAATATGTACTATCTCTCTAATAATTTATATATTGAAATTCTCTCTTGCTACTCCTATTTCCATTATTCTATATGTATGATTCACTCTCTTTTGTAGTCTAAAAAGTGGATTAAAAGAAAACTTAGATATTGAAGAAAAACTCTTAAAATCAAGATTTAAGAGGGTTTGTGTATTTTGTGGTAGTAGTACTGGGAAGAGGGCCTTTTTTTTTCCTTTTCTTTTTTTTCTTTTCTTTTCTATTTGTTTTTTCTTTTTTGAGGTAGGTTTCGACATAGTTGAGTGGTTTAATCACATCATTAATGGGTGCCGGGAGAGTTGGGCCTAACTCAAACCATTTCATTACTATGCAGCATCCAGGTGTGCACTATTGACTGCTATTTGAGGCACAATTCTAATTTCAATAGTCATTCTTTTGTGGTGGTCTTTTATCTTCTCTTTCTTCTTTCAATTACTTAATTAATATATGTTTATGAGCATATGTGGGTGACATAAGATACAGGTATAATGTTTAATTATGTGTTCCTCCATTCACCTTTTGTATAATACCAATAAAGCACCCCAGTATAATAAAATAAGAGAAAAAACCCAACTAAATTAATAAATTGGGAATTCCAAGCCTTATAGAGTAATGGATACTACCAAGATGCTTCGTTTAATTAGACTTAATCAATATACAACAAATTTCCACCAGCAGAATCTGACATATCTTACTTTAGTCTTAACCAGTTAGATCAGATCTTTCAGAAGAAGAAAATCATAGCTAGGAAGCATGTACAAAGCCACAATCTTCAGCGTGATTTCAGCTTAAGTCTTGCCATTAGTATCATTTTGTATAAGTCAAGAGAATTATTGTTATTATTATTTTATATATTTTATCATAAAATACTATTTACTATATCTATACCATTACTGTTAACCAACTTTACTGTTGATTTTGAACCGTTTGGTACTTGTAGCATTAGAAGTAGCATAGAAATTATCAAACTTCTTATCTACTTCTAGCAATAAATAAAAAACTAGTCCAACTACTTGCATAAATACAAGCAAAAATGAGCTACTTGAATAAATGAGTCGCAATAGCCAACTTTAATACCAAAATAGAAACAATTCTAACAGAGTGAATTACCCTTTTTCTTGTTTTGTATGGTTTAAAAACTCAATCTTTGTTATATCTCTATAATAATGACTTAATATTGATGGTAATCACATTTCTTTATAATATACGGAGTTTTTAATTCTAATCTCACCCCTATAAAACCAAAAGAACATTAAACAAATTAAATTTGCTGGCCTAGCTAGTTGAAAAATGAGGTCAAGAGAAATCCTAAATCCTAAAATTACAATATTGTGGCACTTGGCAAGTAAAGGCAGACTTTCAAGTTTGGTCACTTTTAAGTAATACCCTTTCAGCTGTGTTCTTAAGAGAAATTTTAATATTTTACTAAAGTCCATACAAATTTGATTAGTAAATTTAACTTAAACCAAAATTTCCTTTTTACTGAAGAAAGAAAAGAACTGCATCACACACACACACACACACACACACACACACACACACAAAAAAAAAAGAAGCCGGGTGGTCCATATTACCTCAGTGTGGCTGTGTTAGCATGGAAACATGAGCAAGTATAATTACAAGAATGCCACTGTCATGAATCGTGCAGAAAAAGACGGTTCTCAATAATCGAGACAAGCAGACAAAACCCATCGTGGGGTGTTTTGCAACATGAGTAGCCTCTTCTACTCTCTCAAGCCAGGTGGCTCTGTATGGTTCCTTCCTACCGTGATTTCAGCTTAATGTGAGACTTTCTTCCTCGTTTCCTGACCTATAACCTTTTTTTTTTTTTGGTTTTAATTTTAGGCCCCAACCTTTTTTTTTTTTTCCCTTTTCCCTTTTTTTTAGGTTCCTTTTTTTTTGGTTTTGGTTCTTTTTTTTCCACTTCAGTTCAAATTGGCACCCTTCTTTTCGGTTTTGTTTGCTTTTTTTTTGTTTTTCCGGGTTCGGCCTTTTGCGTTGGACCTTAGGCTTTTTGAGGTTATTGTTTTAATTTTCACTTCCCTTTTTGGTTTAACTTTTGGATTTTTTTGGCTTTTTTTCTTTTCTTAGGTTTACCCTTTTTGTTTTTTTTTCCTTCTTTTTTGGTTTTTCCTTTTTGATTGTTGGTTTTGTTCCTTTACTTCTTTTTTTGGGGACCTTACCATTTTTTTCTTTTGGTTTTTTTGACTTTTTTTTTTTTTTTTGTGTCCTTAAAGTTGGGATCTTTGTGCATTGCCTTTTAGTTTTGGACCTTATTTTGGTTTGTTGGGTTTTGGTACATCAGAACAATCTTGTTCTCTGGATTTTGTGAACTCTCTCTTGTGTTCTTATAAGTTAGGCTCTTTGAACATTGGACTGGGTTCTTTTTGGTTTGAAGTTTTGACCTTATTTTTGTTTTTTGGGTTCTTGTACATCGAGTCCCTTGTTAGAGACTAATCTTGTTCTCTGCTCGTGTTCTCATGAGTTGGGAGCCTTGAACATTGCCTTTTAATTTTTTTGGACTGCCTTTAGATTTTGAATCTCACCATGTTATGTACAACCCTTTTGCTTATTTTCAGGACTCTTGGACAATGGCAACTTTGAAGAAAAACCAAACCCAAAAAACCTCAAGAAAACTGTACTCATTGGGAAATACTCACTGCCCAAATGGGAAATAAACGGCTTCGTCGAGTACATCTCCGGCGGGCCTCAACCGGGTGGCATGTACTTCCCGGTGGCTCATGGAGTACACGCTGTGAGGCTTGGCAATGAGGCCTCAATATCTCAGACCATAAACGTCAAGAAAGGCTCTCTATATGCTCTGACTTTTGGTGCCTCGAGAACCTGTGCACAAGATGAGGTTTTGAGAGTCTCAGTGCCTCCTCAGATTGGGGATCTTCCATTGCAAACTCTGTACGACAGTTTTGGAGGTGACGTTTATGGATGGGGATTCAGAGCCCTTTTCAGCAAGGTTAATGTGACATTCCACAATTCTGGTGTTCAGGAGGACCCTGCTTGTGGACCACTCTTGGATGCAGTCGCTATTAAGGAGCTTTTGCCTGTGTACCCCACAAGAGGTAACCGTGATTCTCTTCTATCTTTTTATTTTATAGGAAGAAGTGTTATGAGTTCTGTGCAATGAGTAGGCATTAGAGAATAGAGTTGGTCTATTTCTTCGAGTTTACACTGCCGTTGAAAGATCATGTACTTGGTTACAAAACTTCATAATGAAAGGTGGAGATCTTCTTAAGATGTTGCTTAGAAGGATCTCCGCCTTTCTTTTTGTATGAAGTAAGAAAAACAAAAATAATAGCAAACAGGCACTAATAGATGTTTCATTTGTTATTTGTAATCTCTAATATTCAACCGTAGAAAGATTAATGTTATAGGTTCCCTTTATCAAATTTTCAATTGCAGAGAAATTGGGTTTCCTAATGTTCTCTGTGATAGGTATGATTATGTCTAAAAACATGATGCTTCTAGTAATTTCGGTTAAGTAATGATGACATTAGCATGAAGCTCTCCACAACTACTTGTGTATTAGCGTAACAAGTACAACTTTTGATCAATACAAGTACATGGTATTGTGCAGATAATCTGGTTAGAAATTGGGACTTCGAGGAAGGGCCTCACCGGTTGTACAACTCTTCCAATGGAGTACTCCTCCCTCCAAAACAAGAAGACGCCACGTCCCCACTTCCAGGATGGATCATCGAGTCGCTTAAAGCTGTAAAGTTCATCGATTCAAAGCACTTCAATGTCCCATCTGGGCAATACGCTGTTGAGCTTGTTGCAGGGCGAGAAAGCGCCATAGCTCAGGTCATTAGGACTGTTCTTGACAAGTACTACGTTCTCACTTTCCTTGTTGGCGATGCCAAGAATGGCTGCCATGGATCGATGATGGTCGAAGCATTTGCAGCCAAAGACACAGTCAAAGTTCCCCATGAATCACAAGGAAAGGGTGCTTTCAAGCCTGGCACTCTGAAATTCAGAGCAATTGCTAACACAACCAGGATTACATTCTTCAGTACTTACTACCACACTAAGAAAGATGACATTGGTTCTCTTTGTGGCCCTGTCCTTGATAAAGTTCGTGTTGTCCCTGTAGCTTAGATACTGTTTGGAGCCTATGTAGTAAGAATTGTAGAGATTTTGGAACGATTTTAGTCCAGAAAGAGTTGTATATTAGATCGTTGATGATGAGAGGTATAAGCATGTGGTCTACTTCTATAGTTTTCTGAGAGTGCAGATTTAGTTGTCTTCGAGTCGGTGTCATATGGAGAGACTTTCCTTTTCTGGGAAAGTGTAATGGGAAAATTTTATGCATTCGAACCATGCATTGTCTATTCCAAACATTGGGAATGAATAATATAATCTCTCTTTCTTTTTTCTTTTTTCTTTTATATTACAGCTTTAGTATACTTCAAGAACAATGCTTTTCCTGTTCCAACAATATTCCATATAAGATATTATCTCTTTTATATCTTGTATTTTGATATTTTATTTAAATTATATATTTTGATATTTTATTTAAATTATACATTGTATTACATTCATCTTTAGATTTGAAATTTGTTACAAATTAATACTTTAACACCAATTTATAACAATTAATTTACTAAATTATTGTCTAAAAAATTGAAAATAAACTGTATAGAAACTAATTTGAGAATGAGTTTATTAAATCATCTTCGTAACTGTTCTTAATTAATATCAGAGTACAAATTTATAATAAATATTAAATCTAATGGTCTATATTGATAATAATTAAAATAGAAGGTATAAATCGAATAAAATTACAAATATAAAAATGATCAAGTTAGAGATCAACTTCTTTTGGCTAATTATTAATATCTCAAGAATCAGACCGTAGAAGCAGAAGCTCCATAGCAGATCCTTTTCCAATGGTATGCGTATTTGAACATTTCTAACTTATAATGTAAAGAATCATACTGTAATGTACAACAACAATATGTGAGAGACTGATACCAAAAAAATATACCAATACCAAAAAAGAGTAACTAGTATACGATTAGTAAAAATTCGTTTTTACATTCGTGAACCAGCATGCTTTATTCCTTTTCATAATTAATCAGCCGAGAGAACTGCTTCTTATCATCGGATGTTGCTACCCTTCACTCTCATCTAAGATACCAACAAGGCACTTCTCCAGCATGAATTCAGCATTCACCCAAGCATGATATTTATCTGGAAAGTTAAGAATCACAATAATTCATAGTAGTTTTCGACTTAGTGTAAAATGCAGAAAAGAGGAAGAAAAGTGCAACTACTACCAAAATCTAAAGACTAGAATCACAGGTTCCAAAAACATTTGCACAAGACCATTGGCTAGAACTTTTAAGCACCAAATATTCAATCGAGTAAAAATAAAATATTAAGTTAATGAGCAAAAAAAGTACAAAGAAAACAACAGAAACTAATTAAATATAAGAGAAGAGGATACTGAATAAAGCTGTACAGTCTTTCCCCACAGCCTTCTTTAACATATCAACACCTGAAAACAAATCAAACTTTCAAATTATTTGAAACTACAAAGAATGAAAGTGAAGGATTTAACTACATTAACAAAATGTATACCGAATTATATAGCTATAGCTTCACTAAAAATCAAAATTAGTTCAGAATAAGGTGTTATCCATACCTCCAGGGTGGAATCTCATGTAAGGAGAAATGTTATATACCCGGCCTTTAAGAACAGTCCACATTGAACCTTCTGTTTGGTGGTGTTTAACTTCCTTCATGGAAATAAGCCTCTTATTCGACTGTCCCTTTAAATCTGAACCACAGTTACTAAAGTTAAAGCTAATTTGAATGTACACTACAATATGCATCCAAGAAATATGAGGAAATGAAAAGTAACTCATTGAACTCATCATAGCATGCATCATAAACATTAACCAATGAACTCAATTTTGCTAAGTCTTCATAGCAAGCATGGCTGAAAAGCTATCTCAAAATTCAGTCGCTGAAATATAAATGATTTCTTAATTATTCCAAATTAAGATAAAGCTAGGTGCATAAGCAATCTAATAGTAGACCTAGCAGTCCAAACATAATAAAATATGAAATACAGCAACGCAGAGTCAGTGGTTCCTGCTTAGCAATGACCTTAAAGGCTTCAACCTTAGCCAGTCAGAGGATCACAGACCCCACAAACCAAGGTCCAAGAGATCTAAAGGTAGCGAGATCAAGAAGCAAAAGCATTATTGGAAATGCGATGAAATTTTAGCATCAAATGTTGTTATATAGGTACCTGCAAGATCAGGATGTGTTTGAGTAAGCCTAAGCCAGTCCATTTGGCTATAGCCTTTCTCAAAAGGAACTTTGGCACGAGGTGCAGGCTTCTTTAACTTTCCAACATCTCCTGACACTGGCCTTTTTAATGGTTCACTTGATTGTATGGGAGACGAGGTATCAATAACACTAAAAGATAAAGAACCAACTGTGCCCTGCTT
Source organism: Trema orientale (assembly GCA_002914845.1). NCBI lineage: Eukaryota > Viridiplantae > Streptophyta > Magnoliopsida > Rosales > Cannabaceae > Trema > Trema orientale. The sequence continues at coordinate 15,846 of JXTC01000848.1, forward strand.
TTTGGACACAGTTGTATTTGGCAAATTGCTTTTCCACAGAAAACTGCCCTTCTGACTACTAGCACCTGAACTGCTACTTGATAACTCACCATTAATGCTAATACCATCTATATCTGCTGCAAGCTTCTTACAGAGTTCTGGTAGACCGAGTTGTCCACCTGGTTGGATTTCCTTACTTGTACCCTTTACTTAATTTTCTTTTGAAAGATATGTAAAGACCAAAAACCAAGCACATTGACGGAGCCAAAATCAAGTAGGGTTGATACATTGGGAGCAATAAGACGATAATTAATGTGTAACTTCTTGAATGAGTGCAAAAATCAAACTTGCCTTGCAAAATGTGAAATCATTATCATTGTCCATATCAAGTTGCAATATAGTGTCGATTACTTCAAGAAACCTTTCCTGTAAAATATGCAAGAATCAAAACCCATTCTGTTCTCAGAAATGATGTGGCCTTTTATTATGTATCATTTATAGTATTAGACAAGTTAGGCATCCAAATAAGACAAAATACAGGAAAGTGCTAGACTTTATAAACGAGTGCAATGAGTTTCTAAACATAACCTATGTGGTTTTGAATGCACATTACTCATGTGTGGTATGGCAACTTGTTTCAAACATGACACTAGGATCAAAACCGTGCCAACATTCTTCAGCAAAACAAAAAAATTAATGAGAAACATTATTTTCATGTCAGGAGGGGATTTTAACTTAGCAATTTACATGTTACAATCAAATTTTTATCTACATTGTACCATGTCCCATACGGTCCCCATAAGAGTGAACTGAATATAACAAAACTGACAACACTCATCCCTTACCTAACAACACTTTACCAGTCATAAGTCACAATCTTGATGCCGAATACAAGAATTATATCAACGTTGAGGAATAACTAAGTTTGGCTGCGTATCTCCGAAAACATAATTTTGCCCCTATCCCCAAATTCTCATTTTCAGGTACTTTACAAATAAACAACTGATTGTTTCTTTTTTGGTAAACTACTGAATGTTTCAATATCAAGCAAATAACCCCCAAAATTTACTTCCAATCCATAAACGTTTAAGCAAGCTCCTCACAGCACAAAACTTTCACTCAAAGCTCTATGCTCTACATTCCATTTCATTTCAAAAACACAATAACTATTTTCTATACTTAACTCTAACTCCTCAAACTATATTAGGCCATTCCAATTACAAGAAAGCTCTAAAAACCATTAAACTTGTAGGCATTTAACAAATGAAAGCTTCACCCATTAAACAACTATTGATAAGAAAGACTGTAGCAAAAGAAAACAAAGCAAAAATCATAACTTGGGACACAAAAGAACAAATACCCAATTTTTACTTTTCGTCAATGCTTCAATTTTTCTCGACAATCAATATACAACAAACCAAAAACTAATCCAATAAAATTTGATTCTAAGAACTACCCAATAAACAAACACATATCTAATTCTTAATCCACCATTAATTAGGAAAATAATTCAATAAAGAATAAGAGAAAGCAAAATTCCTTTTTTCCTTTGGCTTTACTTTTCTTTCTTGAACTTTCTACGCAAGCAAACAGAGTAATGAAAATCGAGGAAGAGAGATTGGGAAGAAACGTACGAAGATTGAAGAGTCTGCGATCGACGAACCAAGCAGATCCGATTTCGTACGTCTACCGCCCTTCAAATTGAAAAATAATAATAATAATAAAAAGTTAACGCAGTCTCGTCAAAAATATACCACAAAAGAAAAATCTCCTAGAAAATTTATTTAAAATTTATTTATGGGTCCTGTAATTTTGGAAAACCTGCAGTTGAAAAGTCAACAGTCAAGACACTAAGGGTTTATTTTATGATATTTTAGGGTCTTTTGCGATTTACTCTATATTTATCACCCAATTATGGAAAGTGTCTTAATAATACTCGAAGTTTCAATTTTACCAAATAGACCATTAAAATCGACATGTCATAACCTTATTGTGTTTGTCGAAACCCACATGAGTATTTGGAATTGAGATCATTACAATTACAATACATAATTTTAATGACTCAAGGGATATAATTAAAACTTTCAGTAATTCATGGGCACATTGAGATCAAATATAAGAAAAATCCAAATGTAGAAGACACTTTTAACCCTATATAATAAATCTCATAATTTAATTGAAAAATAAATAAATGAAACCCATAAATATTGCATAAGTACTGCTAGGTGCATCCTTTTGTCGTTCTTTTATCTCATTTATTGAAATATAATACATAATGAATTGTTATGCTAATACATAATGATTTATTATACTTTTAAAATGTGAGATATTATAGTGGAATTCAATTCACACTCAGATACTAATACATGAGACTAAAAGTAAAATTGTTACTAGCTCCTCAATTATTGTGCAAGTTTCCATCCTTTCAAAGTCCTCTCATTTAGGTTTCATTTAATGTGTTGTAACACTTAAAATTCCATTTTTTTTAAGTCATATCACTGGAAATCTCTAATTAATTACCTCAAAAAAAATATGTATCTATTCATAGTTACCGTTATTTTGGACGATCAAATATCTATGCAGAATATCCATGAACTTATTTAAATGTTATTCAGTTGAAAATACACCACTATAAATGACAAGATTTCTATATTTCTTTCCCATGTCACAATAATATGATTTTAGCCATTCAATTTAGTGGTGCATAATAAATTTTGTCACCTAACCCCTTTTTAAGATCAAATACCTTTCAAAACAGAGTCACATGCATGTATGCGTGTTAGTAGTTGATGACACACCATAAGAGAGGTGTGAACAGGGACCTCAAGTAAACCAATGTTGAAAGATTAGAGACTTGTATTACCTAAAAAGAAATAAAAATAGAGACCTAAGTAATATAATTGTGAATAGCTGAGGAAATGATATTTGTTATGCACCTACCATTACGGCCATAAATAGAGTCAAGTGCCAGTATTTTTTTTTTTTCTTTTAGGAAAAAGGTCCGCAAAGCGGGCACAAGAAAATTTATGAATTCAGGTAGTCAAAAACAGAGGAGGAAATAAACAAAGGGCAGCAGTGAATAAACTTGGAATTACGATCCACACATTTAAAATTAATTTTGTTACAAGTTTTTGTTATAATATGGTATGGTCCAACAAGTAGCATAATGTCCCAAATGCGTTTCTCTCACATTTGATGGATTTATGAGGCAACGGGGCTCCTCTATTCAAGAGGCCCATTTTCTGATGTCTCGCCAAGAGCAGGCACCGGGAGTTGTCCATGTGGAAGAAATGGGTCCCTATCAAAGGGACATGGACGAGTAGCACGAGATTGTGTGGAATGGAATGTCGCAAGGCGATGCTGGTTGGTGTGACAATGGTGAGGTGGATGATTTTTTTTTTTTTTTCAATCAATTTTTTATTATTTCCTTTTACTTGCAAATTCCAGCAAATTTCAAACACAGCATTTTTCGTGAAAATATCAATAAATGAGGAGAGAGNTGTCTCGCCAAGAGCAGGCACCGGGAGTTGTCCATGTGGAAGAAATGGGTCCCTATCAAAGGGACATGGACGAGTAGCACGAGATTGTGTGGAATAGAATGTCGCAAGGCGATGCTGGTTGGTGTGACAATGGTGAGGTGGATGATTTTTTTTTTTTTTCAATCAATTTTTTATTATTTCCTTTTACTTGCAAATTCCAGCAAATTTCAAACACAGCATTTTTCGTGAAAATATCAATAAATGAGGAGAGAGACTATATACCTTTTTTCAGTGGAGAAAAGAAACGGAAAAAAAAAAAACAAAAAACAAAATGTGAGGATTCTATTTACCTTTATCTGGATAAAATGAGGAATTTGTGGGGGGAGTAAGAGGGAAATTTAAACTAATTTTGGAGGAAATAGAATTTATCACAAAAGTATTGATACAGACATTAGTTTTAAAAAGTAAATGTAATTTTAGGGAAAAACAAATTCCTTCTTTCTTTTTCTTTCTCTTTTCTATCACTACTTTTTTTTAGGAAAATATTATGGTTAAATCTAAATAGAGGTGTCAAAATGGACTGGCCAAAGTGGGCTTAGAGGAAGAACAGGCCAGCTCGGCCTGGAATTTTAAAATGTAGCCCAATCCGGCTTGTAGGCCTGTCGGACTCCTAGGCGGGCCAGTCCGTTCTTGGTTCAATTGTAAAAATTTTATAAAAAATCCAAAGAAATGTGATTATTATTTTTATAATTAATTAAAAATATTAAAATAAAATTTATGAAAAAATAAATAATGTGTTATATTTTTTTTCTATTGATAAAAGTTTTAACATAATTAAATAAGCTAAAAGTATTTAAGTAGAATAGTTGATAAAAAAAAGTTTAAGTATTAGAAAATTGTTTAGAATTATATTAAAATTTGAAAGTGTGAACAAAAAAAAAAGAGTGAGGAAATGTATATTTATAAGTCTTGGAAAAAGTTTGTATTTAAATTTATTTTTAAAAAAATTTAAAAAATAAAAAAAATTATTTTTTTGCCGGCGAGCTTGATTGGTAGGCCGGGCTGGCCCGCGAGCCTAAACATATAGCCCAATCTGGCCCTTAGGGCCGGACCTAGTCCGGATCCGTTATAATGTGGGTCGGGCTAGTCCGGCCCATTTTGATACCTTTAAATCTCATGGGACGTTTACTTCGTCGCAATCGTAATTGAAATAAAATAAAATTGAAAAGAATGAGAATAAAATAGAGGGATATGAGAATCATTATTTGTATTATGTAATTTACTTAAAATTAATAAGAAAGAGAATCATATTCATTAGAATATTATTCATTTTTTTTTACTAATGCAGAAAAATTAATAAGAATGTGTTATATTTACTAAATTGTCTTTTTATTACAATTATAATAATTTAAAAAGTGAAATGAGTGTTTACGTGTATTCATATTTTTTAAGGTATTGGAAGAGGAAGCATTCCTATTTTTTTTCTCTAAATTTGTCTGGGCTCTACAAATTTCCCCATTTCTCATATTTTAGTAAACATTTGAATAAGAATCATTATCCCGTGTATCATTTCTATTACTCTTTAGTAAACATGCCATAAGATTTCATCAAAATATAATAAAACTATTCATGTTCTTTGTAAAATGTAGGTTTAAAAAGGATTGAGATAGTTTCTTTTCCTTTGTTAGGAAAAAAAATTGTAGTATATTGCACAAAGAACACGACCAAAAAATCTTAATTAGAAAAGTTTTAGAAAGTAAGGGTGCGTTTGGTATAGGATTCGAATCTTATTCTTCAAATCCAGAAACAGCTTTTACCCTTCCAACTTTCTATGTAAAAGCTATTTCTGGATTTGAAGAATAGGATTCGAATCCTATACCAAATGCGCCCTAAATGTTGTGCGATCTAAAATCTCGCAATCTCGCATCAATAATGAATACAATCTTACCAATCACGGAGCATACTCGAACAAAGACAACTATCAAAGTCCATTAATCCTCACCGTCAAATGTTACCAAATGGTGCTTTCATGATGGATATTCCACATGAGGCTTGACTCAATGACAGATAGACATTAGATGTATACAAATGACCAATGGTAGAGCCAGGATCAAAGCTTAAGGAAGGCATATAGTAGTAAATTTGTTGAATAAAATTAAAGCAAGAAAAATGTTCAAATAATGCACTTAAATAATTTTGTAAGTATATAATAACTGTAGTCANAGAAAAGTTTTAGAAAGTAAATATTGTGCGATCTAAAATCTCGCAATCTCGCATCAATAATGAATACAATCTTACCAATCACGGTGCATACTCGAACAAATTTCATGATGGATATTCCACATGAGGCTTGACTCAATGAGAGAGACATTAGATGTATACAAATGACCAATGGTAGAGCCAGGATCAAGGCTTAAGGAAGACATATAGTAGTAAATTTGTTGAATAAAATTAAAGCAAGAAAAATGTTCAAATAATGCACTTAAATAATTTTGTAAGTATATAATAACTGTAGTCACATATTTTCATACTCATATGTATAATAAATTAGTCACATTAATCTTTTTTTAATACACATTTTCAGTTATTCAGTACAATTTTAATATATAAAAAATAGAATATAATTTACACAAATTTGAAGTTAGGACTTAAAAGGATCCAAAAGAGCTTAGTAAAAATAAATATATAATTTGATTTTGAAGAGATAATTTGCCTACTTCGACTTTGGATTAAAAGTACTTTTTTTATTTTGCTTTTTTTTTTTTTTTCCCTTCTGTTGTTTGCCCGTAGCTTTGTTTTTTAAAAAGTTTGAAGCTTTGTTTTTTAAAAAGTTTTATCTCTGTTAACTATTCAACTATATAAGCATTTACGTTGATATTGTCTTAAATTCTTATTAGTGATTCCTCTCTATTTCCGTCTTTCTCTCACAAAGGACAACAAAAACTAAATACAAGAAGGTTATCAATGTTGTAATTACTTTTAAGTAATCCATTAATGTCTTTTGTATAAAATTTAATTGTTAATTATCTTTATTGTGGAAAACATGGGCACAAATTGAAAATTTTAGGGTGTTGTTTGGTGTCCTCGACTAAAGGTTGAGACCAGACTCCTTTATCCAGTCCCGTGTTTGGCCCAAAGGGGGATTGGACAAAGGAGTCCGCTCTTCCCCATTTTTTTAGTCCCCTTCCTATGGGACTAAATTATCCTAACTAGACAAGAGTCTGGTCCCCCTTTTTAGTCCCCTTCTTATGAGACTAAAATTGAGGATTTAAAATCTCTTGAGGATATAGGAAGAAAGGAATAGATAAGAGATTTTAAATCCTTAATTTTATCTAACTATTAATCATTTTAAAATTGGAGAGATTTTGTGGTTGCAGGCTTAGCACAGTGGTAATTATAATTCCTTCCCATGTGGAGAGTCCTGAGTTCAAGTCTCCACTTCCCTAAAGTCAAAAAAAAAAAAAAAGAATTGGAGAGATTTTAGGAGGAAAAATCTATTCAAGTGATAGAGTGATTATTCTATATATAATCTTTTTTATTTTTTTCACCTCTCTCTCTTACTAAATAATATAGAGAATTTTGATATTATCTTTTTCCTCTCATATCAGACACAATAAAAAAATAGTATCCTCATTTATTTCTCACTTTTCTTAATTTTAATCCATTTCCATTTTCTCTTTCTTCCCTCTCACCAAACATAACCTAGGGGTAGCAGTAGCTCCACCTTTGCGAATGACCAAAGTATGCCAAACTTGTATAATGTGGCTAAATAGGAATAGGAAAAATGGCTTGTGGCTGTTCTTTTTTGGCTTGGAGTGATTATTCTATATATAATCTTTCTTATTCTTTTCACCTCTCTCTCTTAACAAATAATATAGAGAATTTTGATATTATCTTATTCCTCTCATACCAGATATAATAAAATAATAGTGTCCTCATTTCTTTCTCACTTTTCTTAATTTAGATCCATTTCCATTTTCTCTTTCCTCCCTCTTACCAAACATAAGCCTAAGGGTAGCAGTAGCTCCGCCTTTGCGAATGACCAAAGTATGCCAAACTTGTACAGGAAAAATGGCTTGTGGCTCGTTCTTTTTTGGCTTGGAAAATAATGAAAGACGGTTTGTTTTATCAACTTTGTACGTGCAAGGGGTAGAGGTTGAAATTACATAAAGCACATCTGCTTTTAATTTCCGAATCGGACAAAAAGACGACGGAGAGCTACGATATCACATATAAATTAATATAAAACCGAATTTGGAGATAAATGGTTAAATACTAATATACAAGTGGTGAGTGGATGCCGACTGCTGACCCTCACGTGCTTACTGACGTGGCGACAAGTCCGACGCCCCCACGGCCCACACAGATGTGAACATAGAAAAAGACACTCTTTTCCGCGCTGTCCCTGCTGGATTGGATTCTCTTTACTTTACCAATCTAATACTGCCCACTCAGTCGGTAACAGTAAGCTACTGAAAGCGGCTCCACAACACGTGTCCTGAATTTTAAAAATGCACACACACAACTTTGGCTTCTTTTAATTAAAAAAATAAAACCAAAAAACGAAAAAAAAAAGAACTTTGGCATTTCACTAGTTGTACCCTGTGCTGCCTGTGTTACACCTATTATTGTTCCATTTTTCCCTAAGATCATCTGTGCATTCATACAAAAATCAGTGTATTTATGTTAAATTTAGTATCATATTTTAAATTTAGCACACATTTTTATTTACTTAAAGAAATATCTTTTTTGTACTGTGAACATTTTCTTTCCTTTTAATATTTAAGTAGTTAAATAGTGAACGAGAAATTGAATTTGTAAAATTTAGTAAGAGCGTAATTGTAAATAAATTTAATGGAAAGAACAAAACAAAAAATGTATACACGTATGAATTTCGGTACATATTCAAAGTGAAAATAATAATAAATTCTAAATTTTAACACATGTTATAGTGACAATATTGTACACTCTAACACATAATTCTGTTAATATTATAAATTTTAATACATACTAAATTTTAATATATGTTTTTTGAGCTATATTTAATATAACTAATAACATATGCTAATAAAGTACGTTAAGCATAACATCTCATTGCTATAACTCTTGTTATAGCACTCTCACTAGTGATACTCTAACTTGTCAAAATCTACAGATATTAGCAAATAGGAATGTTTGCTCGCAGCATCAAAATTTGCAAAATTAGAATCTATTTGGAATTTTTTTATTAACATTTTTTCCGAATAAAAAAGAATGAATCTTTACTTTGCAGTGGCACAAAATCTTAAATTAATAAAGTATTGATTGGATCTATTTTTTGGGGGGTTAGTGTGACAAAAAAAGTCAACTAATTATGTTTTTGAACCTTCGATTTGTGTTATTATATTTTGTTAAATTTTCATAATATTTGCGGTTCTAAGATTTTTTTTTAAGAGGTGTATTGGTTAGTATCTATTTTCTATATTTCTTGAAACGTATTGATTAGTGTCTGGTATCATATTTGACATTTGTGTCATAATAATTATTTCACTAGGTAAATCATAGCCATCAAAGAGCCGCCATTAGCTACCTTCCTAAAGGGTTTATTTATTTTTGTTTGACTTGATTGTATCAAATGATTTTTTTTTTCTTTGTTATTGAGAAAAACTCCAACCGTGCACTATTTTGGAGATTTTCTCCAATTTAGTGCAATAGGGGGCCTCCAATCTAGCGCCATTTCTTTCCTAAAATGGAATTTAGCTACATTATTGCGTTATTAATGAGTGGCACTGTAACAATTACGCAGATGCATTATTTTATTTTTTTTATTTCCAAAAATGTCCCCTTTTATAGATTTTTAATGGATAAAAAGGAGATTTAGATAAAAAATAAAAAAATAATCTTTTTTGATAAGGAATATTTTTTTTAGTGTAGTATTTGGAATAATAGATTAGAGATAAAAAAAAACATATAGTAGTATTACTCTATTTTAGAGTTTTGATACCTAAAATAGAATTTAGGATTGGAGATGATCTTAGTTTGTAAAAAAAAAAATGACTTATTAATTTTGTCATGCATCTAGTCTAAGTATGAAGACGTTGTTTTAGAGAGAGAAAAAAAATTCCGCTCTCGAATTTTAAGTTTAAAATCTTAGGTTTTCTTTTTTTTTTTGAAAACCCTAAACCATATTTGCTTATGGAAAAAAATTAAAGCAATATAGTAGGAAAAGAAATTCTTTTTTTTTTTTTTTTGAAGAAAGGTCTGTATCATATATTACTCCATAAGAACAACAGATACAATAGGGGGAGGGAATTTCTTCCAACCAAACAAGTTCTCCATCTATCCTAAGCGAAAATCTAGCTAGACCATGAGCTGCTCGATTAGCATCTCGCCGAACATGGACCAAAGATACACCAGGAAAATAAGATAAAAGAACATGAATATCTAACAAAAGACCTCGAAGCTGAGAAAAACAATTTTCACGACCAGAATAAAGATTAAGTACAGACAGAGCATCAATTTCAACAGAGTCCAGCAGTACACCAAGAAGTTTAGCCCATTCCAAACTTCTGAGAAGGGCAACAGCTTCAGCTTCAACCACGGATAGCCCACCATTTAGTTTCTTTGCTAGTGCTCCCTTGACTTCTCCATTATGATTATAAATAATAGCACCAATTCCCAAAAGTTCAGATGTACTATCCAAAGCAGCATCCACATTCATTTTATAACGGCCCTCTCCAGGACGAATCCAACAAGCTGGAGGCAAGGAGTGTTGGGGCAGAGAATGTTGAGAACTGGACTGAGCACGAGAATAGTCTTCTAAATAAGTTCTTGCCCAGCGAACAACATGAGGAGCACATCTAGGGCGTTGACCATGGACCTGTTTGTTTCTTTCAAACTAGATGCACCATGCCAGAATAATTATCTATTCCAAAAGATTCTTACCCCAGATCCCATGAATTCGTTGGAGAAGATCATTGAAAGAACTACATGGAAGAGTATTAACCTTACAAGGAAGGTTGGCTTGCTTCCAAACAGAACGGCTAGAAGGACATTAGACCAACGAGTGATAAATTGTTTCTTTATGCGCCCTACACAAAGGACAGTAGGGGTGTGGGAGTACCCTTCGGATATGCAGGCCCAAATAAGTAGGGAGAGCATTATGACAAGCTTTCCAAGCAAAGGTACGAACCTTCCTTGGAATGGATAAAGACCATAAACTGCGCCACCATTTGGAAGAAGAGGACGGATTAGACGATGAAGCCACATGATCCATTGAAGAAGCAACCCAATAGCCACTCTTGACATCATAGATCCCATCAGGAGAGTAATGCCAAAACAAGTGGTCAGCCTTCGGAAAAAGGGGAATAGGAATGGCTAGGATAGCTTGAATGTCTTCTTCACAAAAATATTGGGACAACTTAGGACGATCCCAAACACGATCAGTTGTGATAAATTCTGCCACTTTTACAGGAGGAAGAGTAGAATTGACCATGAAAGGCTTAAAGGTGCGCTCTCGAGGAATCCATGGATCAGCATAAGCATTAACAGAATGTCCATCATTGATAGCCCAATGCAAGCCCTGTGTCAATAGTTCTTTATCCCAAATAATACTACGCCAAGTAAGTGAAGGAGAATGACCACAAGCAGCAGAGAGAAAAGAACTCCGAGGAAAATACCGGGCTTTAACAATCTGAGCAATTAGTGAAGAAGGATTAGAAAATATGTGCCAAGCTTGTTTAGCTAATAACGCTTGATTAAAATGCACAAACGATCTAGATCCCATACCTCCATGTAATTTAGATTGACACATTTTCTTCCAAGAAATCCAATGAATTTTCTGATTATGAGAAGAAGATCCCCACCAAAATTGTGCCATGAGAGACTCCAGCTGATTACAAAGAGAGACTGGTAACTTAAAACATGTCATTGCATAGGTAGGAATACTTTGGACAACAGCTTTCAGTAATATTTCCTTACCACCTTGTGAAAAAAGTTGTTCTTGCCAATTAGAGAGTTTACTCCAGACCCTATCCTTAATAGAACGAAAAAGTTCTTTCTTGGACCTACCAGCCATAGTTGGAAGACCCAGATAGATCTCATAGTGCTCACATTCCTCCATTCCCAAAGTTGTACAAAATAATTGCCGATTTGCAATCGTGGAATTAGGCGAAAATGAGATGGAGGACTTGGAGTAATTAACCATCTGACCAGATGCAGCCTCATAAGCTTGTAAAATCATCTTAATAGTTGAGCAAGATTGAGGAGTAGCCTGTCCAAATAACAAACTATCATCAGCAAATAAAAGATGACTAACCGATGGAGCATGACGAGCAACTGAATCTCCAACCAGATTCCGATTTAACTCCGCCTCAAATAAGAGTGATGATAACCCTTCAGCAATAATAAGGAATAGAAACGGAGAAAGAGGGTCACCCTGATGCAAGCCCCTAGAAGGTTAAATATCACCCATCACCGAACCCTTAATCTGGAAAGAATAATGGACTGAGGAAACACATCTCATAATCAGATGGACCCAAGGAGTAGCAAACCCCAGCTTCAATAACATTGCCTGCAAAAATCTCTACTCTATTCGATCATATGCCTTACTCATGTCTAGCTTCATTGCAAAGAATTGCTTTTTTCCATATTTTCTACACTTCATAGCATGAATAACTTCATATGCTACATTGTCAGTGATCAACCTATTAGCCACAAAGGCACTTTGAGATTCAGAAATAATAGAAGATAAAATTAATTTGAAACGCCTGACAATAACTTTGGAAGCAATTTTGTACAAAACATTGCATAAGCTGATAGGACGGAAATCACCAACATGTTGAGGAGACTGGACCTTAGGAATGAGAACAACTAATGTACTATTAACAGAGTGAAAATTAGTAGACCCATAAAGCAAATCCATCACCACTCTTATGACCGACGGTCCAATAATATGCCAATAATTCTGATAGAATATAGCACTCAAACCATCAAGACCAGGGCTCTTGTCTGAACCCGTATCCTTAACCGCCATGTAAACCTCTTCAGAAGAAAAAGAAATTCTAGAACAACCCAAAACATAGTTTAATAGACAAAAGAAAAAGAAATTCTGGAACAACCCAAAAACATAGTTTAATAGACAAAAGAAAAAGAAATTCTAAAACAACCCAAAAACATAGTTTAATAGACAAAAGAAAAATCTAGAGCCAATTTAAAAATAGATAGATAAATACGAAAAGAAAACCTCCAAGTGACCCACCAGATAAGTTACATGAGACGGTAATTGAATTGTATGACTTTTCAATCCAGTGAGGGATTAGAGATCTAAAACACATCGTAGATGCAGCAAAAGAAACGCGTATAGAAACACAAGAATTATGAAAAGGTTAAATAATTTTAAAATGTCTTTTAGAATAATTATATTTCTTTTATAAAAAGTTGTCATTTTAATTGTGATTTGTGATAATTAGTCATTTGTTGTTATGACCATTCACAATTTTAGGTATAATTATTACGTAAATTATTATTATGTGATATGTATTACTATTAGTCATAATGAGGAAACGCCGAACTGTTTTATTATCTCTTATTATATCTACAGTCTCATTAGATTTTATTATAAATTTATAAGCATTATGAAGGAGGCGATCTATATCATATTCATTTGTATCTAACCTAACTAAATTGTCAGTCATTCAGCTAAAAGTGCAGGGTTCAAATTATTTTGTTGTGTTGCTAAGTTGGTCCAAAGTTTGAGGGTTGTATATGTGTTTGGAAGTCAGAGGTTCAAACCTTGGTAGTGTGTGTGTGTCATTTTCCTTTAATTTGTAGTAAGTGGTGGTCATTAGTTAAGCCCCACTTAAAAAAAAAATTATTTTGTTGTGTTCTAGTCTTCTAGATTGCCAATAGCTTGTCCAAATTCTCACAATGATTTGACAACTTATTACAGCACAATAGGTGAAATTTATGTGACTTAATATATTAATCATAATTTGACACTATCAGTTCTCTATAATATTTATTTTTTATATATATTATAAGCAGTTACGATACCTAATACTACAGTGATATGTCAATTTATCATTAATTAATTATAATTATATTTTAGTTAGAAACTATATAGATCTAGTTTATTAATTAAATCATCCACCGTTAGTGCCTATAGCAACTCTTTTTATACTAGACATTTCTTCTTTTTTTTTTAATTAAAAATAACTTAATAATAAGGGCGCGTCTACAGTAGGGGCGCCCCTACGTAGGGCCCTGTCTATTCACCGTTTGATGAGAATCTGTATATAAATAGATTTTCCACAGATTCTCGTTATTTCCCACAGATTCCCATTCAACGATAATTAAGGCATGACCCTACGTAGGGACGCCCCTACTGTAGCCATCTCCTAATAGTAATAATAATAATAAAAACCCAAAAACAAAAGTGTTCACTCCGTAGTCTTCTCTCTCTCATCGTCATCGCTTTCTCCGAGTGGAAGGGAGGGAGCAAACTTCTCTGACTATAAATAACCAGTAGGCTTTCTCAAACGAATATCCCTCTCTCTCCTTTTTTCTTCCCAAACAACCTTTAGGGTTCTTTCAGATCTTTCATTTCGATGTAAATACTCTCTCTCTCTCTTTCATCCGACATTGTATCATTTTCGTAAACATATTTTTCCCCAAAACAAATTTTCGATCATCGCATGCAATACATTCTAAATTCTCTGTTTTTAGCTCTCTTAATTTCATTTTTAATTTTTAATTTTTAATTTTTAATTTCTTTTCTTGGGGGTGGCCTCTAGATCTCCGTGTGTG
>JXTC01000848.1:30134-61711 GCA_002914845.1 Trema orientale
TTTTTTTTTTTGGAGGGTAAATATGGGTGAAGCTAATTTCATTATCAATCATCAAATCACGGATTAAAATGACATAATCTTTGAATTTTCCTGACGACCTTATGTATTAGTGGGGTCCAATCAATGGTATATTTGTGGTGCCGGCGAACTGTCTCTGTCTTATTTGGATTACATATACCTTGTATGTATCATCAGGCCTGAGTCAAAAAATGTGTGTTTTTTTTTTTGTTTTTTTATTATTTGTTGTATAATGTATATGGTCCAGGTTTTTTTATTTTTTTTTTATGGTACGCAAAAAAAGACATAACTGAAGCAATTTGAGTTCTAGTCAGACTCTGCTTAGAAGTGGTAGGTGGCTGAGGCTTTTAGATTTAATTGGCAATTTTGCCCCTGTTTTTAATTTTGAGGCTGCGAGCGGTGGGTGTCGTATTTATTGTTTCTATCTAATTATTCAATTGGTTCCCATGTGGATCTGGTCAACCAGATTAATTTTGGTTGTCACAATTGAACATACAATCTTATGAAGGTTTCTGTTTAAATGGAATTTGAATATTTTTTTTTTCTACTGCTAAATTTGGTGGCTAAGTTCTTTTTTTTTTTTTTTATTCTATAAAGTAATATCCCCATATTTATTTTTGTCAAAATATCCTGATTTCACTGCCCCGTGTTTTCTTGAGTTGATGTTCACTCGTTTTTAGTAGGAAATGTGATCATGAAAAATTAGTAATACTGCTCTCAGGAAGCAAAAAGGAAAGAACGAATTATGGGACAATCAACCCAATATATGGTATAATTCTGGAAGGAACACCCATGAGGGTTAAGGTCGAGTGGTTAGGCTCATGATTTGCGCCCATGAGGTTTTGGGGTCCATTCCTCATGGGGACTTGCTTAGCAATGTGCTAGAGTATTTTGTCTCTCAAAATTGTAGGACAAGTATCAGTAAAATTTCTGGAAGGTTTACCACCTACTTCCTTAATCAGACATAATTCTTTAACTAATCTTTATAGATTAAGATGTTCTGATGAGATGTGAGAAGAAAAGGTCCATGTATTTAAATTGCACAAACAATTGATTATTGAAACACTTGTACTTGAGCGTCAAAAGTTTCGTACATTATGAGTTAAATGAGTAGCAATAATCGAGCCTGGCCAGCCGGCCTTATGTGTGGTGGGTGACTGCTGACATGTGACACCCCAAAGAATTGATGATTTTCTCGACTATTTTGTGTATTCTGTGGAATTTATTGTTTTACTTTACTGAATCTTTCAGGTATGAAAAGTATCATGTCTGTTACGGAGGTGAAGAGGAAGAGAGAAAGGCTAACTACAGTGACATGGTAAGAAAAAGCTCTTTCTTAGCCTTATGTATTGGAGAATCTTCAATTGACATGGTATGCCGATGCCAAATTTTACCAATTTTGCAAAATAAGTGCCTCCAATCCTATGCTAGATTTAGTATAAATTTTACCATGTGCTATTCTTTGTTCCAAATACAGCATTAAGAATAGCATATGCCAAAATTTAGCATTTGCCTCAAACCTACAAAATTTTCATTTGGATCACTAGGTGGATTGCAATTGGATAGAGGAATAATATTAGTTAAAAAAATTTTAATCTATCTTGTAAATAAAAACAATGTTCAGATGTAAATCACTGAGTTTCTAGTACCTATGCATTGAAGAATAGCACAAGAGGTGTGCCAATTCTATATTTCGACATTGTAGCATGTTAAATGTAAGATTAGTACATTTTCTTGCCTTGGAGAGGGTCTTAGCAATATGAAAATCAATGTAAACGCTAGCAACTATTGGCTTTTGAGACACAATGATTGGTTGTTTGAGCCAAAAAAAAAGGTGGTGTAGATAACTTGTTAGTTCTTTTTATACTATCAAGATTGCCCACGTTTGTAGTGTCATCTATTTGTCAAGGTATCTTCTTCTAACTTGTTACTTCTAGATAATATTTGGCCTTTGCATCAAGAGTGGAGAAGTTGCTCAGTGGCATTGTTTTTGCTTGTGGATTTCAGGTTAATAAATATTATGATCTCGTTACCAGCTTCTATGAATTTGGCTGGGGAGAATCCTTCCATTTTGCACCCAGGTAGCTCTTTTCTTCTTTTTATGATCAATTTTTAGTTGCTGTTTTACCATCGATCCATCATTCTGATCATTTTTGTGTGCATAGATGGAAAGGAGAGTCTCTTCGCGAGAGCATCAAGCGGCATGAGCACTTCCTTGCTTTGCAGCTAGGAGTGAAACCGGGACAGAAGGTTAGTTTTCTTTGATATGTCATGCTGGAAAAGAGTGGGAGATAGTTCGACCTTTTGGATGGTTCAGATATAACTCTGCTGTTTTGTTCATTATGTTAGGTGCTGGATGTGGGTTGTGGAATTGGGGGCCCACTAAGAGAATTTGCTCGATTCAGGTGGATACCCTTTATATTACAAGTATTATATAATTTTTTTGGTTGAGGTGGCCTCACCTTTTGAGAGTATAGTAGAATCAATTATAAATGGTGAAAAAGATCGTGCATTGAATTCAGGGAGTAGTTTCTCTATGCATGCCATGAGTCCTTGATTGAGCTCTATTTTTGTTCCTTTTCAAGTATAGAATTTTTCAGTGTGTTTACATAACAGTAATTATATCAAATTATTAATTTATAGTGCTGGGTTTGCAAATGTCATTCAAAAGGCACCAGCTACTTACACAGAGAAATAAAACCTTGGTACTATTCTGGTGGTTAACAAATAGCATCTTTAGTATGACATAGCATCTTTAGTATGACATACTATTATTAGTGTCAACACTTGAATTGCCACTTTCATCTGTGATTAGCATGTTTAAAGAGAGCTTGATTTCTTAATTTTTGATAATTATTGTAGCTCTGCATCAGTTACGGGGTTGAACAACAACGAATATCAGATATCAAGAGGAAAGGTAGGTCCTTGCTATAATTTGAAAAAAAAATTAGGTATGAAACTTGACGGTGTTAAATATCATTAAAGGTCCTTTAGTGTTAGAATCCCTGGATTATGGTTGTGAACTTCTTAACTGCTCCGTGTATTATCTAAAGACACAGCCACTTGTTGGAAAATGACTTAGTTATTAGATAAATAATTTTTCCAGCAAGATGATACTGATTTATTCAGCATACAAATAGTTAATTCTGATATTTTTAGGTCCAGTATTATTTTATTTATAATTGCCATGTTGGAATGGTCAAGTTTGAAATTGGTTTATTTACTAGCTTCGATTGTTCCATAGGAACTGAACCGGATTGCTGGGGTAGACAAGACCTGCGACTTTGTTAAGGTAAGTACTTTCAATAATGATGCATTTCAAGTTCGTCCTCTTCTAGTTTCTTAATTTCTTCTATTTTAAATCACTAGGGATTATTTAATTTCTGTTATTTCTTTTGCAATCTTGAGTTTGGACATATAAGTTCTGAAAGACAGTGATTCATGGTTATAGACCTTGTTCTTATTTTCAATATTGCAGGCTGATTTTATGAAAATGCCATTTTCTGACAATACATTTGATGCGGTATATGCAATTGAAGCTACCTGCCATGCACCAGATGCAGTATGTCATTTTTTGTGGCTTGAAAAAATAGACCTCTCTTTGTTCTGCTTCATTTTGTTTCCTTGTGGTTTTCGTTGGTTAAAGTACTCTCTTTTAATATGGCTAGTACGGATGCTACAAAGAGATTTACAGAGTGTTGAAGCCTGGCCAGTATTTTGCTGCATATGAATGGTGCATGACTGATGCATTTGATCCCAATAACCAAGAACATCAAAAGATCAAGGTATGAAAAACTTGCCACAGGAAATTGTCTTGTGATATTACTTTTATATTTCCCTTCACCTTGATATTATATCTTTAAAGATACAAAAATTTTCTTGATGCAGGCAGAAATTGAGATCGGTGATGGCCTCCCAGATATTAGGTTGACAACTAAATGCCTGGAAGCTCTAAAACAAGCAGGTTTTGAGGTTGGTTGCAATTCTCTCTTCTGAGTCCTCCTTCCCCCCAAAATATATGAATGTTTGAGGTTGTGAAGACATGATCGTAACCTTATCTCTCTCATTCTGTTTCAATTCCCTGTGACCAAAGGTCATATGGGAAAAAGATCTTGCAGCGGACTCACCTATCCCTTGGTACTTGCCTTTGGACAAAAGTCACTTCTCACTCAGTAGTTTCCGTCTAACTGCTGTTGGGCGTTTTTTTACCAAGAACATGGTAAGATTTTAATACATTGACAGCGTTAATATTCGTTCTTTTCCCTTTAAATTTTGGAATAAGTACATGTCGCTGGTACCCTGTGATGTCGAGAATTGCACAATTTCTTGTGTTTGCTTCAAACGTTGAAAGCAGTTTATTAGTGTGGTGTTGCATTAATATAGGTCAAGGCCCTTGAATTTGTTGGCCTGGCCCCAAAGGGAAGTCAAAGAGTTCAAGATTTTCTTGAGAAAGCTGCAGAAGGGCTAGTTGAAGGTGGAAAGTAAGTTATCATCTTCACCATCCTCCTTTTTTTCCTCCCCTAGTCTAAGAACCTTTTTATCCACCTTGTTGAGAATTTCATGACTTGTTTCTGAGACTCATATCTCAGTTGCTGTGCCAAAAGTAAACCACATTCATGAGAGAAATGTCAACTAGCACAATACAAATCCACTATTTAGAGATTACTCTACCATAATTTGGCTACTGATATTATTTCCTTGATAATTGGCTTTCAGGAAGGAGATTTTCACCCCAATGTATTTCTTCTTGGTCCGGAAACCGGAGAATGCTAGTCAGTGAAGTGTTGATGCCAGAGTCATCAGATCTTTCTAGTAGGACCTTGAGACTAAGTGTGTTAGAATTGTGTTTTGAAAAAATGGTAGATGACTCAGTGATCGTGTATCTATCAGTTGGTAGTCTGTATTGAGTTATCTGTGAGTTTATTTGCAACTTGTAGCTATTTGCTTGACCAATAATGTTAGTCTTCTTTTTGGGTTGAAAACTTATTGTCAAAGAATGAAATTTACTACCGCTGCTTCTGATATACATTGTGAACATGCACTTTCTTTCTTACGGGTTCTATATCCTGCCCCAAGTTTCACATACACGATACATGCACTGAGAGAGACATGCATATGCTTTACAAATACAATAGTCCAAGTTTCTAATCTTTTTCGTCTGGTCCTACCCTAAAAATCCTAAAAAGAGCTGCCTAGGTTTAGATACAAGTGCGCCTGTTCAAAAAAATGTAGTACTTTGTTATTCTGTCATTGTGACAAGTCTCCAAGAAAGCCGCCACGGGACATTTGGCACCTGCAGTGAGTTTATTGAGGAGAACGGTACAATCCAACTCATTCTGGAGGCTTTTGTGGCCCTTTTTCTCATTGACATGTTTAGTCTTACTACGAAAAAATTGGATCTTATAAACCCATGAGGTGTTTTATGGTTCGTATACAGATGCATCTTTGCAACTCTGTCATTGTGACAAAGCCACTGAGGGACATGGGACAATTGGCACCTCCGGAGAGTTTATTGAGGTGAACAATAAAATCCAATCAAACTTTAGAAGGAATAAACTCAAGTTCTGATCTCCTAGACGCTTTTGTGACATTTCCCTTGGAATAAATTCTCCTTTTAAGCTTTTGGCCTCTTTTTTCTTCTTTGACTCTACTTGTTCTTTTCAGGTTCTTAAAACCCCATTATGTCCTCTCTTTTTTGGTATCAAAACCAATGCAGACTTATTCCGGGCTTATAGAAATATGACTAAATTTTGGGCCGCAAAATATCCGGTATATATACATATAAACTAAGTGTAAAATTTTATATACCAAGTATAAAAAATAAGGATGACTACGGTATGGGCGTCCCTACATAGGGTTATGTCTTAATTATCGTTGGATGAGAATCCGTCTGTGCGGAATAACGGGAATCTGTGGAGAATCTATTTATATAGAGATTCCCATCCAACGGTGAATAGATAGGGCCTACGTAGGGGCGCCCCTACTCTAGACGCGCCCATAAAAAATTATATACTGTAAAAATATATCTACTTGGACATTTAACTATAAAATTTTAAAAATAGACATTACTTAATCAAATTTTAAATTTTGGTCATCCACCTAAATTTCTCCTTATTCTATTACTCCACTCGATTTCATGTGGAATTTGCCAAATATCAATTTCAACATCAACACTTTCTTCTTCCATAAATCACCTCAAGGAGATTTTTTTTTTTCTTTTTCTATTGCAAAATCACATCGAAGCTTTTCAAAATTATCATGGATACAAATATAAAAGAAATTTTTTAGAATTTTGATTGCAGGACTCTTAACAATTCATTATGACCAAATTTGCCCCCAGATCAACAGAGCAAAAATTTAAAAAAAAAAAAAAAAAGAAAAAGAACAAAAATTTCTCGATAGAACAATTTGTGATTAAGAGAACAATCAAATAAATTGTCACAGAATTACAAACCTCCATTTTCTCAATTTTTCCGCAATTAANCTTTTTTCTTCTTTGACTCTACTTGTTCTTTTCAGGTTCTTAAAACCCCATTATGTCCTCTCTTTTTTGGTATCAAAACCAATGCAGACTTATTCTGGGACTTATAGAAATATGACCAAATTTTGGACCGCAAAATATCCGGTATATATACATATAAACTAAGTGTAAAATTTTATATACCAAGTATAAAAAATAAGGATGACTACGGTATGGGCGTCCCTACATAGGGTTATGTCTTAATTATCGTTGGATGAGAATCCGTCTGTGCGGAATAACGGGAATCTGTGGAGAATCTATTTATATAGAGATTCCCATCCAACGGTGAATAGATAGGGCCTACGTAGGGGCGCCCCTACTCTAGACGCGCCCATAAAAAATTATATACTGTAAAAATATATCTACTTGGACATTTAACTATAAAATTTTAAAAATAGACATTACTTAATCAAATTTTAAATTTTGGTCATCCACCTAAATTTCTCCTTATTCTATTACTCCACTCGATTTCATGTGGAATTTGCCAAATATCAATTTCAACATCAACACTTTCTTCTTCCATAAATCACCTCAAGGAGATTTTTTTTTTTCTTTTTCTATTGCAAAATCACATCGAAGCTTTTCAAAATTATCATGGATACAAATATAAAAGAAATTTTTTAGAATTTTGATTGCAGGACTCTTAACAATTCATTATGACCAAATTTGCCCCCAGATCAACAGAGCAAAAATTTAAAAAAAAAAAAAAAAAGAAAAAGAACAAAAATTTCTCGATAGAACAATTTGTGATTAAGAGAACAATCAAATAAATTGTCACAGAATTACAAACCTCCATTTTCTCAATTTTTCCGCAATTAAAATAAAAATAACATAAAACTCCCAAACCCAAAAAAAAAAACAAAGAATCCTTTCTTGGTGTATTGTCGTATAATATTTTTTTCTTGAGATTAGGTCAAACAGAGAAAAGAATGAACTCCGCCGGCGAAGCTCCTCCAACCGCCTTGGGCCCACAGTAGCGGAGCTGTACAGCGCCACCGTCGCCGTTCCCGTCGCCGCCGCCGAATCCGGTTAAGCCGGCGCCGGAGAAGAAGAGATGGCCGTTGCCGTGGTGGTTATGGTGGTTGTCTTCGGCGTTAATGGGAGGATGGTAGTACATACGGCTGGTTTGAGGGCAATGAGAATGAAACCTCGCCGCGATTCTCACTCCTTGGTCCAAAATCTCCACAAACTTCCCCATCTCTCTCTCTGTAACTTTCTTTTTTTTTTTTTTAAATTAATCTCTCTACAAAAGAATAAATTTTCTCGGAGGAGAGAGAAAGGGAAAGAAAGTGAAGGAAAAAGAAAAATTACAGAAAGAAATTTTTTTTTTTTTTTTTTTGGCTAGAGAGCTTCCCAAACGTCGGCGCCCATGAAAATAGGAAACAGAGACTTTGTGTGGTTGTGTCGAAGAAAAGGCAATGTGTATATATAGCTGGCTTCGTCGCGTGCTTCGCTGCCTCTTTCCTTTCACATTTTCCATGTTTATTATTTTATTTAACCCTTTAAAGTTTCCTATTTGCATTTGCGCCCTCGTATTTTAGGTGAGTTGTTTTCTTTTAAGAAAAAAAATTAATTAGCTCTTGAGTGAAAATGAAAATGTTATTAATAAGGAAAACTGAGTAGCATAATAACACACTGAGTTGGAGGTAGATTTTCCACCAATTAAATACATTCGTCATCCAATCAATGAGTAGTAGATTTGGGAAGAATGAGAATTTTATTTGTGTCCTAATAAATATGATTTGTCTTCACAATAATTAAATATATCTAATTTTAAGTAACCAGATTTCGAGTTATTAACATCTTTTTTCCCTTAAAAAAATTGAAAAAAAAAAACTCTAGTTGAATTAGAGGTTGAACCATTTTGTGTGTGGGTGTGAGGGGGTTGAACCCTTGCTAAAGCATCATATGCCCATAACAACTAGAGAATAATGCTTGAAGATTTCTTTTATGCTTCCTTCGTTGAGATTCGAGAGATTACCATCCAATTCCATGTTCCATCCTTTTTTGCTAGAGCAACCATAATCTGACCATCATATCACCTACTCCAAAAGCTAATTAATTAATTACAACGGTGGCCTTTAATTAATTGTCTATTGGACCTTTCTGAAAATAATTTTGTTTCCTTTTGACGTTTTTGTAATGGTCATATAACAAATTCCAAAATGAGCATATTT
Source organism: Trema orientale (assembly GCA_002914845.1). Classification (NCBI taxonomy): domain Eukaryota; kingdom Viridiplantae; phylum Streptophyta; class Magnoliopsida; order Rosales; family Cannabaceae; genus Trema; species Trema orientale. Next base: position 38,850 of record JXTC01000848.1, read on the forward strand.
TCAAAGTTATTGTTGAAAAGCAATTATTTAATGATCGATCAATAAGTAGATGTAGATGGTAAAATATGAATATTGACTGATACTGTGTGTAACATGATGAATTTGGCATTATTCTTTTCACATTTGAGATTATATTAGTAAACGTAAGCATAAGGTTTATTATACGGTAAGAAAGTAGTGGATTCAAAAGTCAAATCACATGTTTCCATATTCACATCATCTTTATAATTTATTAAATTAAAACTCACCCTTAGCCCAAAATATTATCTTGAATAATTACTTGTCTTTTACCGAACTCCATCAAAGTGAATACATAATCGTCTTGATTCTGAATTAAGGTATAATACACTTGGTATGAAATTTGAGTTAAATACAAGAATTTATCTGGGGTTAGCCTTCCTAATAAGTTAAGTATAGTATAATAAAGTCAAATGGAATCTAGAAATAATAAACTGAAGACGAGGGACCTTGGTGCAAATGAACCACAAAGGAAAAAAGTAGTGGTTGTGGGACCCAAAGCACGCGTCATAAATGGAAGAAATGAATATGCATAAAATGCACGCCGCGTAGGGTGGCGCATGGTTGGAACGTGGAAAACCCAGTAGTTAGGAGTAATAGTATTAGTCACATATTCGTCGGACCAATTATGCCCCCAACTTTTTCTTCAAATGACCCAATTCCCTATTGTCTCTTTTGACTGCTTCTCTCATAACCCACCCACGTCTTCCAATTTTGACTTAAGCCACTACTCGCCTTCTGGACAGGTGACGTTATCAACGTTCAACGGCCAGTCTAGTTCTACCACTTCCAAATATGTAATTATATATATATATATATGGTTACCAATCTAGGAGGTATTTTTTTTTTTTTTTTTACTTATGTGTAGTTTTTTTTTAGTCGTTGGATCATTCATTAGATGAATGTTATAATGAAGTGCATGAAAAAACGTGCATCATTAATGCTATTTCTTTCTCTTACTTTTTATAATAAAAAAAATGTATATGATAAATTTTCATTAGCCAAATTGATACCTATGCATAGGTAAAAAAATAAAATACCTACCGGATTGGTGCCCTATATATATATATATAAAGGTTACCAATTAAATAGTGTTTGTTTTTTTACCCCCGTAAGTGTTTTTTTTTTAACCATTCTAATAGCTATAATGAGATGCATGAAAAGACGTACATTATTAATATTATTATTTTTATTTTTATTATTATAAAATATTCATAATAAATTTTCATTAGCCTAAATAATACCTATGTATAGATTAAAAAAAAAAAAGCTTACTAAATTGATGCTCATATACAAAGACTAACCATTTACAATGTGGATATTGATTTATTTAAAAAAATTTATTATACCTTAATTTTTGTACTAAAAAATGGGGCTTATAGAAATGTGACCAAAATTTGGGCCCAATTTCAATAAATGTCCTTTTGTCAAATGTTATAGCAAAATGTCCAGTATATATGTTTATATACCAAGCGTAAAATTTTATATATCAAGTATAAAAAATTATATACCCAGTACATTTCAGTATAGTAACTAAAATTGGTGGATATGTTTATCTACCAAATGTAAAAATACATTTAGCTATAAAATTTTAAAAATGGACATCTATTTAATCAAATTTAAAATATTGGTCATCCACCTAAATTTCTCTTAAAAAATTTATATAAACTACAAAATAATAATACCTACAAAATAACAATAACTACAAAATAAACACAGAAAAATAATTATTAAGATACAATACTAGAGAAAACAAAAAGACAGAGAAATTTTTTTTTTGGTGTTGTAGTTGTGCCTCACTAAAAAAAATAAAGGCTCACATGGAAAACTGAGACTGATAGCGTAGCGTTATTCTTTGCTTTCAAATTTGTGTAGAGGGTTGATTGTTTTCCTCGTACCAAAAGTTGAAAGATGCCAGTTAGTACCTATACTAGTTGATTACAAAATTTGGCGTAGATGCTAGTTGGTACCTATACCTTTTGATTACAGGATTGGCATCATATTCACTACTATAGATTTTTCCAGGCAATTTGCACGGAGAGTTGGACTCACTAATAAATTATTTGTCTTGGTCTCCCATTTAAATGGAATATTCCAATTCCAATATTAATGGTGGCATTTTTCGCTTAAAACTAGGCACCGTTCAAATAAAATAATGACTCAACTATTCAAAATGTTAGAAAACATTTAATGAGAACCGTGAAATATTATATTTTCATAATTTGAATGATTCCCTTCAGAAAATGTTGGGCAAGTCAAAATCTGATCTTAAGTCTTAAACAATATCATACGCATGTAAAGCATTGAAAATAAAATATCACAGGTTTCCTTCAAAAAAAAAAAAAAAAAAAGGAAAGAAAACATTGTAAAATCACCTTGTATTTCATGATTTTTTTTTACATAAATCTCTATATTTTAAAATGGGGATGGCTACAGTAGGAGCGTCTCTACGTAGGGTCATGCCTTAATTACCGTTGGATGGGAATCTGTAGGGAATAATGGGAATCTGTGGAGAATCTATTTATATACAGATTCCCATCCAACGGTGAATAGACAGGGCCCTACGTAGGGGCGCCCTTACTGTAGACGTGTCCTTTTAAAGTATATGAAAAATATCTCTTTGATTTTGATTTTTTATGACCAGAAATCTTATAATTTGACTATTTTTAAATTTCAATCCCGTCATGTCATCAAATTTAGAGAAATTGTCAGAAATGACAAAATTACTCTTAATATACATTAGATTTAGATTTAAAAAATTGTCTATACTAATTTTCAAACAACATTTCGATTTTTCAAATGACCTTATAAGTGATAAACTATTTTCTAACCAATTATCTATTTATCCGAACACAAAGTAAAAATGAAATATAAACCTAAATTTACCATTCACTGAGGGTAATTTTGCCATTTATTATTAACTTTTCCAATTTAGTTTTTACAAAAATGTCGGATTTCAAAAATTGTCGAATTACAAGGGGTTTTTTTTTTTTGTAATAAAAAGTCAAATTCAAGGAGGTTTTCCTATATTTCTTAAAACATATAGAATTTCGTAAAAAAATTAAAATAAAAGGTGATTTTACGATGTTTCCTCTCAAAAAAATAAAAAAATAAAAATCAGAAGTTGTAAAAATATCCAAGTTGCTTAACTAGAAGATAATAAAAATAGAAGGCAAATTATAATTTTGAGTATTCCCACTTGTTGTTTTACTTTTATGTGACTATTTACCTGAACTCAAATACATACATATAACAGTTATCATTGTCAGTATGAAGATGGAATATAATATGTGAAAATTTTTGGAACCCGGCACTGTGATTAACATCTTGTTTAATTAAGCATGATTAACATCTTGTTTAATTAAGCACTTTGTAACGCACCGGAATTAAAATAAAAAATAGCATTAAAAAGAAAAAAAAAAGTTTAAAAAAGGCGAAAGAAGTGAATAAGAAAGAGAATTAAAACATTTGATTTCAACTTTTTAAAATTTATCATCAAGTTAAATATATGAGCAATGCTATAAAGCATCAGTAATGCCCAATACCACAATGACATATCTGTCTATCACTGGATGATTTAATTAATAAACCGAGTTTCACATAAGTCCCACTTGAATTATAATTATGATTAGCCAATGACAAACTGATACATTATTATGGAGTGGTGCCCCATAGCATTATTATATTTTATATAGACATATGTAAACCAGCAGTTAAGGACAGTCATATATATGGCAGTTATGCACATGCAAATGCAATGGTATCAGATGTGTACAGGCAATTCTAACTACAATCAGGCAACGCATGTGAATTAAACGGTGCAAACGGCTACGATGAATATAGCTCTCCTCAGATAATGTTGTAACAAATTGTGTCCCTAAAAAATATATGTATCGTCATCTTGTAAGAAAATTTGTCATTTTCACTATCCAAGTTTAGTTTACGTATTGAGTTTCTGATCTTTAATTGGCATTCGCGTGTAAAGATCTTCTCATATATATAACATACATGATTGTGATGGTTTCTCTATATGGTCACAATAACCCATAGTGCAGTTTAATTTCTAATATTTTCTAATGCATTAGCTAGAGAGTCTATAATATACTCCTTCGATCCCATATAGATAGGCTGCCTTTCTTTTTTTATATGTCCTAAATTATAGTCTACTTTATTTTTTAAGAGTATAATTAATTTCTTAATTTACTAATATGTCCCTATTTAATGTTCCTTGTTATCAACATATATAAACCACCATTAAACAATTATAGTTAGGATAATAAATACTAAAACACTAATGCACATCTTCCATCTCCTACATTTTTTTCTTTGGGCATTTAATCTTAGAATATCAAAAAGCCCCATCATTATCTATTGTCAGTATTTCTTTAAACCATGAGTGAGAAAGTAAAAGTATCCACATTCCCTTGATTTTTCTTAAAGTACTCCTAGAACAATTAGCACAATATATCATGAGTACTTGAACAAATCTATGAAGCCATTGCTCAATTTAAATGCTCCACCAGAAGAAGATGGTTACATTTCTGCAGCTCAAAAATATCAACGTGTTGTTTCTCAAATGATGAGTATTTTTGAGTATAAACAGGGTACATGTAACATGTGGTTGAGAGTAGTTTGTTGGTTGAGCTAGTAATGTGAGTGGCATTTTTATAATGATAATCTAGTTCAAAGGCTTTTTGAGAATCTGCTTTATAACTCTCTACTTGGAAGTTACAAAACTCAGGTAATTTTTGCTATTTTTTCTCTTCATTTAACTAAAGAGACAGGAAAATATTCGGATTTGAAGTAGTCGGCGTGGCTTTTGAGCTTTAGCCATTGATTTATTGGAGATCTGAGAGGGTATTTTAAGGCCCATATCGTAAAAGGCAAAAGGGGATTTGCACCTGAGTAGGAGTAATTTGGTCCAAAATGACTGTTTATTGATTATTTTTCACTTTGACCTTTTTAGAACTGGTCATAGAAAATGGAGAAATTAGGTAAAATATGCATAAAAATATGCCTAATTTGAGGCATATATTCTCCTCAATAAAATTTGGTAAAATATGTATCCACCTAAGTCTAAATTACTCCCAATAATTATTTCTCATCCTATTTGCCTCTTAATATATCTTATATTCTCAAACATATGTAATCGTCCAAATTTCTTTATTTAAATACAATGAGTATAGTTTAAATAGTTTGTTATCAAGTTTCAAAATAGTCTGAGGTAATTTATTTGTTAAAAAATTAAATTTGAGTTAATTTTTGCCATTTTTCCATCATAATTTGCGAAACTGTCAAAAACTATTGAAATTTTATCAAAAATACCACATGATCAAAATTATATCGAAACTGTGTTGAAAGTTAACGAAAATACTACTTTTATTGAAATATTATCAAAAATTTCATTTTTATCGAAATATCATCGAAAATACCACTTATCAAATTAGCATCTGAAAGTATAAAAAATACCGCTTTTATCGAAATTTTATCAGAAATACCACTTTAGTCGAAATATCGTATAAAATATACCATCGAAATCTCATCAAAAATTATTAAAAATACTATTTTCATCAAAATTTCATCAAGAATACCATTTTCATCGAAACCATCATAAAAAGTTTGACAATTATTGCGATTTTTTGTTAAAACTAGCAAAAATTAATCTCAAAATGATTTTTCAACGCATAAATTAAAACATAATATCTCGAAATTTGATAATAAGCTATTTTGAACTATATCCATAACTATGTATATGAGAATGAAGAGAGAAGAGAGGGAAATAATGAGTTAAACTTGTTAAGAATGAGGGACAAAAGAGGGAGGGAGTTCGATGGTATTGGAATTGATATGAACAACGCTTTGTACAAGTAAGGAGCACTATAATTCTCAGATTAATTGAGATTTTCAGTCAAGAAGGAGAGGTTCCATGCGAGAGAGAGATTTGAATCTTAAGAGAGGATAGAGTGAAACTGACAGAGAGACATATTTTTCCTTATGCATTATTAAGTGTATTTTTGTCTATAAGCATATTTTTCAGAGTTTTTAAACAAGGTAAACGATGGCCGAATTCTGAAATTTATTAAAATGATCATTTTTCATATTTAATAGATTAAAATATATTGATTTATTTTGTATAAAATTGATTTATTTTTTTAAAAATAGATCAATTGAAAAATGGCCATTTTTCAAATTGATCTATATAAAAATGATATATTTTTCTTATAAATACTCTTAAAAATATGGAAATGCTATGGAATATCTTAATGCTAGTACCACATTTAATAAAGGTGTTAAACCTTTATACAAATTTGATGTTGTAAGATTTATCTCTATTATTATATGGTGCTAAACATATAAGTACTTTTTGCATTTTCCTAAAAGTATGGCCTTCTATAACATAATAATGACCAAAAAGAAAAAAAAAAAAATAAAAAAATAATATGGGGCTCTTAACGTAATAGCTGAATTTTGGGGGGAAAATTAGACGGAATACGAGATATGGCCTTTAAATTGTATTTATATGGTATACTGGAGAATAAGATTTGAAAAATACGACCTTACTTCTATAAATACGGTTTGACATGAAAAATTAAGGCGTCAAAGTCTCTGAACTTTACACTGGCCAAATAGGACAAAGTTGTCCTCTACTATAGTGAGCAGCGCCTCAACGGCCAACGCCCTTTTTCTTTTCCATTACTTTGTGTTTTTTTTTTTTTCACTTTAACTTTGCTCTTTTGTCTTTTGTGTAATTTTTATCACCATTTATTTCTTTTTTGTCTTCTAATTATTCTTGTTAAAACAAAACGTTTCTTTTCTTTTCTTTTTTTTGATAATTTTGTTAAAGATATAAATTAACTTTTCTCTATTGAACTTTATAGTTTTTTTCTTTTTTGCATTCTTTGTTTTTTTTAACCTTATACTTTTAATTGGTGACTTGGTAACTTAACGTTTTGTCACTTATAATAACAAAATAATGGTTTGAAGTTAGTAATTTGTATTAAAAAAAAAAAATGTTGCCACAAGTATCCTTGCTAAAAATTTAAGGAGAAATCGAAAATGAAAACTTTTACCGCCAATTAAGTTACTTATGATATCCAAGAAATCGAAACTGATATTTGACATTCCTTATTGTAATAATTGAAAAAATAAATAAAGAATTACTATAGGTGGGATACCTAGAATATCCGAGAGACAAGAAAATAGTTAGGTATCACCGAAAAAAAAAACAGTACAGATATTCTACAATAATACTTGAAGAGTTACCATAGGTATCTTAATAAGATACTAGGTATCAGAAGTGAATACATATGGTATCCGTGAGGGATGGGAATAGAGTTGTGTTACTAAAAAAAAAAAAAAAAGAGAAGAAGTTACCATAGATATTCTATTATTATGGTTGATACTTATGGTATCTTACCACAATACTTATGGTAACCATAAAGTGAGAAGAGAATTGGGTGTTTCTTAGCTAAAACAAATTACTATTAGTATCTTACTAGGATACTTAAGGTATTCATAGATATTGAAAAAAATAAAAAGAGTTAGCATAGATATCTTTATTTCTATTGAAAAAAAAAAAAAGATACCATATGTATCCTAACATGTTATCTATAGTTTTCGGTATGGCTTTTGATAAATGCGTGGGGAGTTGGATGCTCTTCATTAAAAAGATAAGAAAAATACAGGATTTTATAATAAGTATTCTACTATAATACGCCTTTAAATTATTCAAACAAAAAATATCTACGGTATTTAGAAAAATTGAGAATGTAGTTTAAGAGGTCACCTTTGATAGCATAATAGATGCTCGTTATTGTAAGTTTACCATAAGTATCATTATAGATACCATAAGTATCATTGCAGGATACCAACTGTATCTAGGAATTGGAAGGGGTGTTAGGTGTTTCTCATTGCAAAATTTATTGTAGGTACCATAAATATCTTTGTAGGTATTATAGGTATCCTTGTTATAGGTATCCTACAAGGATACCTATGGTTTTTTGGTAAATTAGGGAGAAATAAAAGTTACAGTAGGTATCATACTATGTTACTTATAGTATCTGAGATATGGAATGAGAGTTGGGACTCGGGAGTTTTTTATTTCTAGGAAAAAAAAAAAAGATACTTATAGTATCTTATTTCGATACCTATAATATCTTGTTAAGTTACTTATGGTATCTAATAAAATTAGAAAGTAAGCTTAAAAAGTTATGCTTAGTATCTTAATATGTTACTTATAATATCAATTCAAATAAATTAGATTGGTATTTTTTAATGCTTCTTATTATTTAAAAAAAAAAACAAAGACTAGGTGTTTATAGTATTCATAATATTAAAATAGGACTTGCGTTTCTTATTCTTACATGAACAAAAAAAATGCTCGCTAATTAATTTTTATAAGAATTTGACATATGTTTATTTAAATAATTACTCAAAAAAGCAAAAGAGTGCATTTAAAAATTTGAGATTTCCAATACAGACAATTACGCACAAATAAAATAGAATTCCAATTATCTACAAGAAAATTCGAAATAGGCAGAAAAGAGCTAATGTAATAAAAGGGAAAAAAATAATTTTCAATTTAAAAATAAAAGAGTTGATAACATGTGTTGATGCTGACCTTGCATCAGCTAGCTTTTCGTTTGTCGCCGGTTTTTCTTTTCTCCCGTCTAATGCGCGTCAGTCCGTATTTTAAAACTTTAGAGTCCGTAGTTTTTAACTTTCTGAAGCAATTGTCCGTATTTTTTAAAAGTTTTTGTACGGTCCGTATTTTTAAAATTTGAATTACTTTTTTCCGTATTTTTATAGAAATCCCAATTTTGGGACCTTTTTAAGTAATGTTGGTTTTTCAAATTTTTTAGCAAAATGGTCCAGTATAGCTGTTCTTGTATAAGCTTATCAAATATACGCATTATAAGGACCGATAGATTGATGTAATTAGTATAAAAGCTGAAGTACTGATATTTGATATATTTAGTGTAACTCGTATAAACAACTATTTAGATGTAAAAAAAATTAGATATTTATTATAAGGGCGCGTCTACAGTAAGGGTGCCCCTGCGTAGGGCCCTGTCTATACACTGTTTGATGGGAATCTGTGTATAAATAGATTCTCCACAGATTCCCGTTATTTCCCACAGATTCCCATCAAACGGTGTATAAAGAGTGGCCCTACGTAGGGGCGCCCCTACTGTAGCTCTCTCCTTATTATAATGAAGTGTAAAAAAGGGCCACTTGTTACAATTAAACTCTAATAAAAGAAAATCATAATGAAAAATGGTCAAATGCCATTTATTCCTGCCCAGATCGCGGAGGTGTATACTAGTAGGCCTTGAAGATGGTCCATTCTTGGGGTATTTTTACAAATAGCAATTTTAAATTTAAATTATGTTAAATAGGAACCAACTAAATATATTTCGCAGTCTACAACTTGTACAAAAATTACCAAATAAATACATGGTTTTAAAGTTTAACCAAGCATTTTTCTTTTCAAAAAAAAAAAAAAAATCACTCCATGGTTTTAAAGCTTAACCAATTAGTTAAAAAATGAATAAATCGTCTATTCAGTGGACATAATTCCACTAATTAGTAGACAAACCCTAATCTGTCTTTGAGAAACTAAAGAGCAAATTTAGAACTTCTATAATAAAAGTTGTTATAAAACAAAAAACTAAGAAGATATAGTTAAGTCTAAAAACTTTTATGGGACTAATTTTCTCGGAAAATTGAACTGGATAGTCTCCTTTTATAATCAATTGACTTTTTCACTCTTTTTCTTCAAAATGACCTTTATAGTTTAAAATTATGACATTTTTAGTTCATTTTAATGAGAGAAAACTTCATGTTTCCAAATCTGTCCTTATGCCAATTTATGCTTTTTCGGAGAATATACATACAAATTTCCTCCTCTTTCTTACTTTTCCCCAAAATTTTCTCTCCCAATTATACTAAAGTTGCTCCACACCCTCCTTTTTTATTTTGTTTTCAAAGCAACCTACTTTCCATTTCTCCCTGTCATAGCTCTCTCTCTCTCTCCCAATCATACTAAATTTGCTCCGCACTCTCATTTTTTATTTTGTTTCCAAAGCAACCCACTTTCTATTTTTCCTTGTCATAGCTCTCTCTCTCTCTTCGCCCAAAATCAATTGTTCTACTCTATTTACTATAGCTCTATTCTCCTCGGTCCATCTCGCTCTCTCTCTCTCTCTTCGCCTATAATTAATTGTTCTACTCCATCTACTATAGCTCTATTCTCCTCGGTCCATCTCGCTCTATGGTTCGACTAGTATCGTCTCTGATTTTTTCTCGCTCATCTCTCTCTCTCTCTCTCTCTCTCTCTCTCTTTGTGACAACCCGTAAATAAAAAAGAGAAATTATATATATAATTTATTTATATTATATAAATAATTTAATGGATAAAAAAAGACTATATAGCCCTTAGTTAGTAGTGGTTATTAGGGATTATTTTAGTAATTAGATAACTATCAATTTAAAAAACCTTAAAGGGTCTAATAATTTACTCAGTTTATATATACGCTCGGTAGAAAAGAGAAAGATTACTCAGTTTATACGTACACTCTGTAGAAAAGAGAGAGAGAGAGAGAGAGAGAGAGAGAGAGAAGGATATACACGTTTAAGAAGAAGAGGAAGATGAAGAGATCATTGTCATGGATTATTAAGACTCACTCCTAAAGTAACAAACTCTTAATCAATTAAGTTTTACGTTTTAGTTTGATTTCGGGATTGGATTTGAATATCTAGGGTTAGGGTTTTGAATTGCTCATAAATTATTTATAAAATATGAGGGAGAATCTGATAGAATATGAAGTCTATTGATATTAAAATTTAAACAAGACAAATTTTGAGTGATTTGGTTGAGAAAATAGAAAGTTATGAATTTTTAAGTTTTGGGCTAAGATATAAAAACGTAGCAGAGGTTCCGACTAACTTTTCAGGGATTTACTAGTCTGATTGGGATGTATTTTGTATGATTGAAAATCTTATCGAATTAGCTTTCCAATGGTATATAATTTGTTAAAAACGGACTTATAACCAGATATTTATAGCCAATTGAATTGAGTACTACAAATCTGAAAAAAAATCTGAAACTTTGGGTACTTTTGGCAAAATGTGGCTTAGTGATTTTTGGAGATAAGTCAAAATAATTGTAAATTCTGAGAAATTAATATTATTGGGAGAATTATAGAGTTGATCATAGTAGATGCATGGACAACAATTAGTCATTATTATTGGTGTAATTAGAGTATGATTTTACTGTTATAGTTTTTATGTATGATTTTATATGATAATAGGTGCTTGAAAGAATTTGTTGATTATTTGAGTTGATTAGGCAAAGCGAATGAGGTAAGTAATCTTTGGTCTATTCTAGTAACTTTTTGTACAAAAACTAAATATTTTATTGTTTCTAATAAACTTATGTTTATAGAGTATTTTATTAAAAATATGGTTTTAAGTGAAATTATATCTTTTGCAAATAAGTTATTTATTGAAAGAAAATTATTTTATTGAAATAATCGCTTTGTTTAAAAAGTATTTTGATTTTATCTGATAATTATTTTGCACAAAACTATGGAAGTATATGATATTGTTAGAGAAATTGTTATATGAAAACTGTTTAAAAATGATTACAATGATATAATGAGAAAAGTGAAATTATTTTCGAACTGTTATTGTATATAAATATGTGTTGAAACTCTCTTAAGTGACTATGAAATGTGGACCCATTCCACAGGGGTTATATATGGACAGTACGTACTGAATGTGGACCTAGCTACAGAGGTCAAATATAGTAAATATGGACCTGGCTATAGGGGTTAAGTGTAGTAAATGTGGACCAAGTCACTGGGGTTAAGTGTGGCCATAGTCGCCAAAAACTATTGAGAAATGATTTGAAAGTCTTACTGATTATCGAATAAGAATGAAACGATATATTTTGAAAACCTACTTCTTGTTTTTGTTAAAGTGATTTTCTAAACAATCTCATTTGATTATCTTGAAAATTATTATATTTTGAAATTGATTTTATTTTGAAATATGTCATTTAACCTTTTCTAAGGATATATATTTGATTCAACTGGTTAAGGTTACTGGTTATTTACTGAACTGTCAAGCTCACCTTTTTATTTTTCCCTCCCAGGTATTAAAGATCGTCAGTTAAGAGATTCAATAAGGGAGAACTTATCTAGATAATTGAGATGCGTTTAAGTTCATGAATGAAAGATGGAAAGTCATTCATTTTTATTGGGAAAATATGAAGGCTGGAAATGTCAATTAGCACAAATTTGTTATACTACAGTATATATTTATATAGTTGATTTTTAATATTTGGAGACTTAATAGAATTATTGGGTTGTACATGATCTAGTGGTATTTATTAGAGTTTAATTATTCTTTATTTTTGTAAATTATGGATAAATACCTTGTATATTTGTAAGGCTTTGCCCTATAGGTATGCGGCGCACGTTCTCGGGTGTGAGGCGTGACACTCTATCCTATCTTCTCGTTTTGATTTGGGTTGATTGTATGAAGAAGAAGATGTGTGTTTGTTTTGGTTTCCATTCATTTCTTTTCTCCTTTTTTTTTTTTTGAATTTGACCACTTCTTTATTCTTATTTAGGGTTAGAAATAAGTGGATAATAGTTATGTTAGGTAAGATGATATGGATCTGTACGATAATTAATATTTTTTAAATCAGATCTATGTCAATATAATACAATAAGATCTGTATGTGACCATATGTCACAAGTTTTGTGACGCTATGGCAAAATATGTGTGAATTTGTTATTTACATTATGATTAAAAGAAGTCAAAGTGTGTGCGACTACATGTCCCAACATCTGTTACAACTTTTCTGAGTATGTTTCCCGTTGTTGTATTCCAATTTTTGTCACTAGTAGACCAAAAGACCACAAAACCCTCGAATGGGAATCAGCCTTCATGGGTCACAAAATAGTGACCATGAGTTACAAAAATTGCGACTACTTTTAATCACAAAATTAGAAACAATGGAAAATAAAATTGTGATCACAAGATGTCACCAAAATTGTGATAAATAGTCACATATATCTGATCTCTTTTAATCACAATATTATTAGTATAGGAAAACATATTGTGACTATTTGTCACGTGACAGACGTGATAAAGGCATTTTCGGAATGTGCATTTTTTCTCTATTCAAAAACAACTAAAAAAGTAAATTTTTTGCACTAGAAATGTAAGTTTGAAAAAGTGCCCTAAAAATGTAAATCGATACCAAAAGAGTAATAATCCCCTAAATTTCCCTTGTGTCTACGAACTTATATGGGCCTACTTTTCTCTCAATTCCTCGGAACATTTGGGTTTGGTAAGTAGAGTGGAAAGCGAAAGAAAGCACCCGGTACATTCGCCTCGACCGCTTGTCTTTGCTAAAGTAGATCGAAAACCTAAACGAGATTGGCATAACTGTTTATCCCATCTAATTAAAACGATACCGGACAGTGAATCTGTTTGTTTTTTTATTTGAAGATGAAAAATAAGTTAATTATATTTTGTTGGATGCGCAGCTAGCAGAACAGCTGGAACAAATTCAATATTTCTTACTCCTGCAAAAGAAAAAAAAAAGTTACTAGTTTAACCAATAATAATAGAGAGTGTGGGAGAGTATAGTCTTAGATTATTAAGAACATAAAATGAACTTGATAAACTTGACAAGCAAATAGAAAGCCAAGCAGGGTATGCATCAAAATGAAATATTGATAATCCTATAAAAATATTCATCTCTTAGAAAATGTTTCCCCTGTACAGTAGACACTGAATCAAGAGTTTTATTAATTTATTATTATTATTGTTATCATTATAATATATAAAGTGGCCTTTTTGCATAGTACTAAAATCACACATTGAAGGACTAGTCACTCCTTCGAGTTTCTACTTGTTTAATTGACAATAATATCTTAGAAAATTATTAGGTGTGCAAACAAAATTCTGCATTGGTTAGACTAGACACGAGAACGAAAATAATTTATAAAGGATAAATTTACAGTAAGTCCGCATTTTTAAATTTAACTCAAAGTCAAATTCATGTCTAAACAAGTGGTATCGAACACTAAGACCATAATGTCCCATATCATGCATGTATTTTCTGCTAATTCTAGTACAAAAAAGAAACTTAAAAATGACAGCTCACAGTTGCTTCAGATGCAACTATGCAATTGGAATCCATAGTTAGACCGCGCGGTCCCTAATTACACATAATACACCTATGCATAAGCACTTAAGAAATAAGCTATCGAATCAACCTCTAAAGCTACCTTTATCAATCCGTAAAGGGAATAATTGAAAGGGAATTGAAGAATAAGTGGGAAAGCTATCATTCTCTTTTCTCTCCACGAATTAATAAGCAATGTTGTGAATTTGGCTTTGTCTGCCGTAATAAATAGCTTAAATTATGAGATCTTGTTGATATACTATACCTAATAATTGAATGACTAATTATGTGAGAAAATATAAGACCATATTAGTGGCATTCTCTCTATTTAATCCGAGCTTCTTTGACTATAAATAACGGAGTTCTAGCAATTAGAATATCAACTTAACTCCAAATACTTTAAATAATTCTCTTTTAATATTTTTCTCGCGTCTTAGTAAGAGAAAGTGTTCTTTAGAGAAAGTGGTCTTAAGAGAGAGAAATATATTGGGTGTATGATAAGTTTTTGAGTAAGAGTACTCTTGGGTGTAATTGAACTTTAGATTGTGGGTGAAATTTGTTAATAACTTTTGTAATTATTTTTTTTATTATAGTGAAATTTTCTCGCTGCTCTCTAACCATAGATGTAGGCTATCATATATAACTAAATTATGCTAAAATTTTTATGTCTTATTTTTCATTTGTGATTATTTCACTATATGAGTAACATCTAGTGCTGTTCATATGTATATGTCACTATTCACATATATATATATATATATCACCATTCACGTATATGAAATTATTCACAAGTAAATATTATTCCGCATCGGTGCGTCAACAAATGCTATATAAGTGTTTAGACCCAAAAAAAAAAAAAAAAAAAGAGAGAAAAAAAAGGGAAGTCCGAGACCGAGAGTAATATTTGTAGTTTTTGTTATTCTTACTATATGATTGTGGACATTTTTGTTCCAGCTCGTTGTCCTTGCTCGGCGAATTGAGTTCCCAAGCCCAAGTGATTCATCAGCAGCCATGTGAAGGTCAAGAGCTCTCCTCCTTTACTCAGTTGTTGCGCATGGACGAAGGGTCTGCAATTAATGGCAGCAAATGACAACATTTCCACCCAAACTCGGCTCATTATCTCCCACCGGTTGTATTCATACATGAGCTGTTGCGCAAGAATACAGGAGTCAAACAACACAGATTTGCTACTGTCTCCCTTTATAGCAGCAGACCTCAGTTGTGGTTCCACAGAAATTATCTTCCTGCAGGCGTCCCGACGGCTCGAAAGCTTGTGTTTGTCGAAAAATCTCTTGGCTTCTGCACGTGTATCTTGGAAGACTATGTTCCAGTTGCCCAAAACTGGGGCCAGCATTGCTGACTTGTCGGACAGAAGATAGAACATGTAGTCCGAGAGGAGCTTGCACAATCTTTTCCTTTTAGCATTCTCGTCTTGTCTATTAGCAGCAGTACTACTTGATCTTTCTTCGCTACGTTTACCAACACATGAGGGGAAACAAAGTCGAGCGAGGGTCCTGAAAATTGTTTCGCCTTCTCTTTGTTGATCAGTTCTACTTGAAGGGGCCTCATCAATATGGAGGCAGAGTTCAGTAGCCAAGTGCCACAGAAGAAGGCTTTCCGCAAATTGGAAGTCCCCTATGCTCCATTTAAGTTTGATATAGCTAGAAGGACTGCGCAAGAGAGCCGAATCGCCTCTTTGTGAACATGCCTCTATTGCGTCTCTCAAATGACTTGCCTTCTTGGATTTATTCTGCAGCTCGTGGAAAATAAATTCCTTAAGATATACAGGGAGAGTTTTGGAGGATGAAAAATTACGTGAGACCATTTTCGCCGTCTCTAAAACCCCGAACTTTTGATGATAGCTAGCCAACTCCTGGAGTGCTCCTATGCTAGGTGCTAGACAATGACTTATCATGTTCTTCTGAGAAACTGACCCTGACCACCTTGTTCTGCTCAAAATAGTCGTTGGAATATGATCAATGATCCAGCTATCCTTGACAACCATGAGGATCCAATCAGAAAACATAAGCTTAAAGACAGAAATGGTATCAAGGACAATTGCTCCAATGAACAAGGCATAAGTAACACCTATTTCAAACTTGCCAAACCCCTGCTTTTCGATAAAGAGAAAAACCAAACTTGCAGAAATCGTGGAACAGAAACTGACGAAGTGAAGGAAGTAGCCAACTTTTCGATGTATCACAACGGCCTTAGTGTGGAGAACCTGGTACATGAAGTTGAGCTCGTACTCCACAAGCCTAAAAGCGCGAGTAGCGGACTTTTGTTGGAGAAAATAACTTCGACTCGATTCTCGATCTTTGGAGCTCAGTAGGAAGCCAACAATAAGCACCTTGAAGGTTTCAAAGAGGGAATATGCCACTTCTAGTTGCTTCATCTCGCGTAATTTTTCCTGACGGGAGCCTTCAACAGAATTCGACGAATTATCATCATTGGCGGCGGGTTCAGAGCTAGTAGAAACAAAATTGCCGACGAGTACTCCTCCAGGCTGCACCGCGGTACTAACCTGGACTGACCTCATTGTAGAGTATGCCGCTGCAGCCTCTTGGTAGTCAGGCCCCGGGTTTGGAGCTGGCAGTGTAGTTGATCCAAACCGGTCTAAGCTCGCGAGACGTAGAGCCCAAGTTCTCTCCGCAAACTTAATGTTTCCTCCGATGAACACTAAGACAGTGGGCAACCATAGCTTGTTGCTGTTCACTGTCAAATAGAAGCTATAAGCAGCTGAGAGAACCTGCAAAAGGAGTCCAAAGAGGTGTCTGATCCATAACTCGTTGTCCTCCAAAGACAGAGAAGTGATCCCATCAGGGCCACCGAGATGCATCAAAAGAAACGATGCCCATAAGGCGAAAAGGTCGTCGTTGCCTTCGTGGTCTCTGGGGGGGTCGCCAAGGCTCTTGGTGATTAGTCCTATGGCAACGGCAGCAACCCAATCTGCTAGCAAGTATGTAGCCCAGATAGAATTCAAGAGTAGACTGCGTCTTGACCTTTGACGAGAGGGTGCCAACAACAACAAGAAGGCTTGTAATAAGAGGCTTGTGATGATACAGAGCCGCAGGTCCCATGCATCCCATAGCTCCTTCCACTTTCTGGGAATGGGAATTTGCAGATTCACCATATCTTTAGCTAGCTCCTTATGACCCAAAATAAAATCTGGACAGAAAGAGAAGGATAAGGATCATATATGGTTAATGCTTTGAGTCGAATACTAATGTGTAGAGATTTAAAGAATATATTATCTTCACAAAGACTGAAATTGAGTAAACCTACCGGTGGAGAAGTAGCTCAAGTACTGCTTTCAGCCGTCGGTCCGTTTTAAAATTTCAAATGAAAAGTGAGAGAAAATATATAATAAAAGTAAAAGCAATATTTTCGACCCACTTACTGGTGCAGGTCTGGTCTTCGTTATATTTGTAATTTATTTTAGGCTAGTCCTATATATTGACCTATAGCTGGCTAGAGGAATAGGAACATGCACGGGTATCGAATTGATTATCATATATGTGATGATTAGCTTTTGTAAATGTTAGAACTAGTCAAAAGCAAGTGAAGAGCGTGCTATATGTCATTTGTGGCCTAAACGGCTAAACTAGATAAACCGTAAAGCCTGACATTTGATTCCAAGGATGTTTAAATAAAAGGAGCAGATTTTTGAAGGTTGAGTTGAGTTAGTTTGTTTTTGTGTTTTTTTGTTTTTGTTTTTGCGCTTTTTTTAGAGGATTTACTTTCATTGAAGAAGGAAAAAAGTCCATGCATGAAAAAACAAAGATTCCAATTTGTTGCAATCCACCACAGAATTCGAAGATGGGAAACAATTGGCTGAACAATCAAAAAGAGCCCATCTACAAGCATAATGAGGTACAACTTTAAGTGATCTAGGAATCCACAAAAATGAGCAAGAGACTAATAGTAAGCCAATAGCTGCTGTAGCATACAACGCAGGATCTCACTTCAGAACCTCCTTTTTGCCATTAAAACCATTGATCACGTTGAGTGAGTCATCTTCAAACTCCAGAGTGCCTCCACTGATTGACAAGAGTTTCTAGCCACAGTTCCAGCTGACAAGAAATGAACAAAGATGGAAGCATCAACATTTACTCTAATAGAACCATTTTCAAGTCATCATTGAGAATCCTTTTTATGTCATCTCCCAAGAGGTTTCAAATCATTTTGGAATTCATAATTCACTCTCTTGAAACAGGGTTCCAAAGTGAAAGAAGCATTGGGAGAGTGATTGTTATGGATTAGCTCCTTTACACACCTCCTAAAGCCATCCAATGTCCATAATGATGGTCATGGTACCCCCAACATGTGAAACTCCAAGACTCTTCTTTTAGATCTACATATACACAAATGGGCAGGAGGCTGCAAGGTTACATGGACAATCTCTAGAATGCTCAAATTCCTCCAGCAAATTCGGTGAATGGACAACTGCGATCCGAACAAAAGGGCAGCTGCAAAAGGACAGCAACAGAAAAAGTGATGTGCAATCATCGCGTTATCGGCCAAAATATGAAGAAGTAACAAGCAAATATGACAGTGGCAGAATATCGGAATTCTGTGTCTCTATTGCTATGGGAATCTCCAACTCGTATTTAATTTCTAGAATCTTGATGGTCATGGAATATACAAGTGGACAAATCACTGGTCAATGGTTACAAATCAGTCCATGGATTAATGAACCAATAAAGTGGTTCATTAACCTAGATAAGTAAGAAACCACTGACTCAAATGATAAATAACATTAAAAATATCATACTACACTATACGTTTTTAAGAATACGATATTGCTTCATAAATGTTAGACTTCGTGACTTGAATTTTATTTGTTCTAGTCCAAAATTTTTGCGTGCGACATATGTGGCATTTTTTATAATTAGGAGAAATTTTGAGATCTGTGATGGAAGTGGAGGTATCGGACCTAAATCTCACCATTGATCTCGTTGGGGATACGGGAGCGGAGCCCCCGTGGTATGGACCTATTTTATTGAGCTATTTTTGTCCGTACACATGTTTTTTAGGATTTTTAGGATTCTATATATTTTGGTTTGGCCGTATAAAACTTACTTTTTGTACCCTATTATCGACATAGTGAAATTTCCTCTTTTTCTAGTGATTTTTTTTTATTAGAGTTTTCCACTTAAATCTGTGTGTTCTTATTTTCATTCTTTTGTTGATTATCGTTCGTTAATTCTTAACAATAAATTTAGTTTGTTCAGTTAGTAGCAAGAACAATTATACGGTGATCGAGTAAGAGATGATTTTCTTCTTATTTAGTCCAAATTTCTATGAACTGGCTAATAATTACCATCACGATCATCATCTTCTAATATGCGTTTTAATCAGGCCTTGCATATGCAATGCAACAAAAAGAAAACTGTTTCAAATGTTACAACGGATCATGAAACAACAGAATAATGAATACCTGTAGAAGCAGAAAGGAATATATATGATCATTATCGTCTCATGAAGATCCGATCCTTGAGCAAGTTCTCTACATAAGCAATCTGAGGGCAGTCCTCAATCTCCACCTTTTGTATAGAGGTGAAAAGGCTAATCATCTGATCAGGTGGTATCGTCAAGTTGGGGCATAGTCTGATCGAAAGTTTTCGAAGCGATTTCAAGTCACGGATCCACGATGGAATTTCGTTCAAATAACCACAGCGCCAAATATTGAGTTCTTGCAGGTCAGTGACGTGTTGAAAGCACTCAATAATATGATCTATGAATAAAATGTGATCCAACGTGAGAGAGCGGAGGCTTGGAAGTGCACAATGGCTTTGAAAGAATGGAAAAACGTCAGGACCATTATAATCGCTCGTCATGTTAACCAAACAACAAGTCTTCAGTTGTGAAAGAGGAGAAGAAGAGGAGGTATTAAGTGTCCGTCGCAATGGCTCCCATTTAGTAGCTTTCAGCACTAGCAGCTCCACGTCTGGGAATCGAGGCATGGAGCCGTCCAAAGAAGAGCAATTCTCGATGATTAGTTTTGAAAGAAAAGGAAATTTTACACTTCCTTCAACGTCGTTGAGTACGCCGTGCCTCCACCATCCCCTTAGTTTATTTGAGTTGCTAAGCCGAAGTTCTTTCAAGGACAGAAAGAGTACCGGTGCTGATGGTTCCTCTTCCGAAATATATTCCAAATCAGCCATCTCCTCCAGAACCAAAACCTTGAGACGAGGCAAGTGATTCAGCCGCGGTAGATGCGTGCATTTCGGACATCTCCACAAGAAAAATTTGACAAGATTGGTGTGAGAGGAGAGCCAACTAGGAAACTTGAAGCCACCATAAGCAGATAAGGACAGTTCTCTCAGATACGAATGTGGGTGGAGATCTTCCAATGATTTTTCATAATGGACTGGATCAGCGGCATCGATTTCCCACATCAACATTAAGGACCGGAGAAACTGTTTCTCACTCAGGCTTGCTGCATTAGTATCTTCCTCAGGCCGAATGTTTTTAACTCTAAGATCTCCTCTTAATTTGTTCAGTGTCTTCAGTTCGTCCAGCCCGCCAGCGCTACTAATAGTATGCTCAGTGGACGATACGAATTCAGACAATATCTGAAGATGAGTCAATTTACCCAACCCGCGCGGCATATGAGTCAAGCTATAACACGAGGTGATCTCGAGATTCCTGAGGTTGGTTAGCTTCTCAATGTCTCCCGGCAACTCTCTAAGCCTACCGCAATGGTTGAGTTTTAGTGTCTGCAAATATTGTAGCTTAGTGAAAGATTTTGGCAGCACTTTGATATCTTTGTTTTGAGAAAGATCAAGATACCTAAGGAACTTCAGCTCACTAATAGAATCCGGCACCACCTTAATCCCCGAGTTATGCAGATCCAAGGTGCGTAGACACTTGAATTCTGAGACCATTACACCACAAATTGACTCATCTGATCTTCCGTCGGTTTCCCATCGTAACTGACTCGGTAGAATCACTGTCCGAATTCCTTTTGCTTCAATCAACGAATTGGGGATTTGCCAGAGCGAATCTAAATGCAGATCAAACGACACATGACGCGCTCTTCTCACATCAATCACTCCTTCAAAGTCTGAACCAAATGTAATGCATCTGTTTCTGAACAAAGATTTTGCGTGATCGTGCATGAGATTTTGCATTTTGCACTTTGTTACCACCTTGTCCTCCTCATCTCTCTTAGATTCTTCGAAAAATGACCTCCAGAGTAAATTTAGAAAGCATTCATAACCCTCTTCCTCTAGATTCATGAACCCTTCGGACGTCCACAACTTGACAAGCGTTTGCACATCAATTTCGTAGTCTTTGGGGAACAGGCTACAATAGGCAAAGCATCTCTTCAAATTCGACGGAAGATCGTCATAACTAACCTCCACTATTGTTGACAAGATATCTTTTCCGTTTTGGAATATGTTTGAAAGATCCTTTTCCATTAAGTGCCACTGTGTTTCGGGGTCTCTGAACAGCAGCATTCCACTTACTACCTGTATGACAAAAGGAATTCCTCGGCATTTTTCCACGATCTTCTTCCCGATTTCTAACATGTGATAATTGCTCAGCAAATGTCCATCTGGGAAGAAACTCTCCAACAGAGACCAAGACTGCTCTTCATTTAGACTCGTTAAATTGAAGATTTCCATTGTCCCTGTCATACTTGCAGTCTTTTCATCACGAGTAGTCACAATTATTCTACTGCCCCTTTTCACACCTCTAGCCGAATGGCCGATAAACGATTCCCAGTTTCTTTCACAACCCTCGTTCACCCACATGTCATCCAGCACAAGTAGGAAGCGCCTCCCTTCGATTTCTGCTTCGAAGAACAACATCATGGCCTCGATATTATTTTGAATATCTAAAGTATACTCTTCGCGGTTATAATTAATCGACTCATTTGCGGACTGAAAGAGTTTACCATAAATCCAATAGTAATCAAAGGATTTGGAAACGTGCACCCACATTCTTAGATCAAAACGATTTCGAACCATGTCATCGTCATAAACAAGCTGAGCAAGCATCGTTTTTCCTACCCCTGCCTCTCCAACAATGGAGAGAACAGGGACAGCCTCTTGATCATCTTCAGAAAACAAGAGATGCCTCAACATTCTCTCCTTTTCACTTTCCCTTCCAATGTTAACGCTCTTTCGGGGCGAAGAAGAAATAGTCTTCCACAGGCCACCGAAGGCCGCCTCTTCCAGCCGCTCCTCCAAATCAAGTAGCCTCCGGGACTCTCCCAGACGACGCAACTCTCTCGCACATTTTTTGATCCTACGATCACTAGTAATGTCTCGGCAAAACACAAGCCTGTTAGAGCAACTACTTGAGAAACACTCGCATACCTCTCTCATCGTGATGATCGGTTTCGTCGATCCGCACCGCGAAACTTGAAATCGCAACTCATCCACCATGTTCTCAACATTGCGTAGAACGTCCTCAACCTCGGCGAGCCAGTCACGCACCTTGTCGTCATGAGCCTGCTTCTTCTCAGCGTCTACAAGTACTTGTCTGATAGAGGATGTTTCGTCCGCCAGTTTCCGCAACTCATTGGCAATTCTTCTCGGCAACCTCCCGGGGCTTTGATCAGCTACGCAGCGCAAGTTCTCAACCATCTTTCCAGCCATGTCATACACAACTGAGGCCATTTTTA
>JXTC01000849.1:3104-36230 GCA_002914845.1 Trema orientale
CAGTTGGCTTCTTTGATACAAAATATATTAGAGCAGCGTATGAGACAAGAAAATCAACCTAACCCTCCACCACCACCACCCCAACTGAGGCAAGATGCTAATGAAAGTGCAGGAGAAAGATTCAGGAAACTCCAACCTCCGACTTTTGATGGTGGCGTTGATCCAATACAGGCTGAGCAGTGGATTAGGACTACTGAGCGTATGCTAGCTTATGCTAAGGTACCTGATACAGATAAAGTCCCTTATGCTAGTTTTATGCTGAGACATCTGGTGGAATACTATGAGCACTATTCACGATGTCACTACTATGACCTGGGAGAGGTTGAGAGAGTTATTTTACGGAAAATACTTTACAGACGCTATGAGAGCTAGCAGGAGGGTAGAGTTTGTCAATTTGAAACAGGAGAAGATATCTGTTGCGGAATACATCCGCAAGTTTGACGAATTATCACAATATGCTCCTCACATGGTTGCCACTAATGATCTTAAGGTAGATCAATTTATGCAAGGCCTGAGGAAGACTATTGTTAGAGACTTGAAATCAGGTGGAATTCGAGGAGTACCATTTGCTCAGATTGCAGACAGGGCATTAGATGCTGAGCAAGCAGAGAAAGATATTTTGGATGAGGAAAAGATTAGGAGAGATAGACTGGCTAGAGAAATGCAAAGAGGTTTCAGACCTGGTTTTCAGGAAAATAGAGGAGGACAGACTTATGTTCAACGTCCTCAGGACATAAAAAGGAAGGGAGCTCCAGCTCAACAGACCCGACCTGATCAAAGTAAGCATCCCAGGACTGACCAATTGACTACCACGACTACTATACCACCTTGCCCATCATGTGGAAAGAATCATTCTGGAGAGTGTCGTAAGGGTGCAGGGTTATGCTATAGATGTGGTAAAAGTGGTCACTTTATTAAGAACTGCCCTGAAATGAAAAATGATCAGAAGAAACCTGGTGGAAGGCTGTACGCTATGGCTGAGACAGATGTTGGAGATGAGACTCAGGCAGACCCATCTGTTATCACAGGTGAGATATTTATTTTTGGCATCATAGCTCATGCATTAATAGATTCAGGATCCACGCATTCACATGCATCATTAACATTTGTAAGGAGATTGGGTCATCCTGTAGATCAAATGAGTACTCCATTTGGTGCCACACTTCCTTCGGGAGAGATTATGTATTCAGACAAAATTTTGAGAGCTTGTCCTATTATAGTGGATGACAGAGAATTATTTGCGGACTTGATTGTGCTTGATATGAATGATTATGAGATTATTTTGGGTATGGATTGGCTATCGAAGTATTATACTAAGATTGATTGTAAAAAGAAGATTGTGACATTTTATCCTCCAGATGCTGATCAATTTATACTTTTCGGTACTCAAAGTAAAGTAAAGTTTCCTTTGATATCAGCCATGAAAGCTCAAAAATTATTAGAAAAAGGTTGTGCAGGATATTTGGCCAGCATTATTGATACATCGATAGAGAAGAAATTGAGGTCAGAAGATGTACCAGTTGTACAAGATTTTCTGGAAGTGTTTCAAGAGGATTTACCAGGTTTGCCACCTGTAAGGGAGATTGATTTTGCTATTGATTTGGTACCAGGTATTGCACCTATTTCTAAGACACCTTATAGGATGGCCCCAGCAGAGTTAAAAGAGTTAAAGATTCAGTTACAGAAATTGCTAGACAAAGGATTTGTACGTCCTAGTTTTTCACCGTGGGGTACGCCAGTTCTGTTTGTGAAAAAGAAAGATGGCACTATGCGATTGTATATTGACTACAGAGAACTTAACAAAATGACTATTAAAAACAAGTATCCCCTACCTCGCATTGATGATCTGTTTGATCAACTACAGGGTGTTTCTGTGTTTTCAAAGATTGATTTGAGGTCTGGTTACCATCAGTTGAGAGTCAGGGAGGAAGATATTCTGAAGACTGCCTTTAGAACCCGGTACGGTCATTATGAATTTTTGGTGATGCCATTTGGTCTGACCAATGCTCCAGCAGCGTTTATGGACCTGATGAACAGGATATTTAAGGAATTTCTCGATAAGTTTGTTATTATATTCATCAATGACATTTTAGTATACTCACGATCTAGAGAGGAGCATAGTGAACATTTGAGAATCACCTTCAGATATTGAAAGAGAAGGAGCTATATGCTAAATTCAAGAAATATGAATTCTGGCTAGTAAAAGTATCATTCCTTGGTCACGTTGTTTCTCAGGATGGGATTTCTGTTGATCCAACCAAGGTTGAGGCAGTTAATAATTGGTCTAGACCTATCAACATTACAGAGATCAGAAGTTTTCTGGGTTTAGCTGGTTATTATAGAAGGTTTGTTGAAGGATTCTCTAAGATAGCTATGCCACTTACACAGTTGACCAGGAAGAGTAACAAGTTCATGTGGACTGATGAGTGTGAAAAGAGTTTTCAGGAATTGAAGCAAAGATTAATTTCAGCACCAATCCTGACCATACCTTTAGGCACTGAGGGATTTGTTATTTATAGCGATGCTTCGAAACAAGGTCTAGGATGTGTCCTTATGCAAAATGGAAAAGTTATTGCTTATACTTCAAGACAGCTAAAGGATTATGAGCGCAACTATCCCACTCATGATTTAGAACTGGCAGCAGTGGTATTTGCTTTAAAGATTTGGCGACATTATCTATATGGGGTACATTGTGAAATTTTCACTGACCATAAAAGTTTGAAGTATCTGTTCACTCAGAAAGAATTAAATATGAGACAAAGACGTTGGCTAGAATTAGTAAAGGATTATGATTGTGACATTAGTTATCATCCAGAAAAGCCAATGTTGTGGCGGACGCACTCAGCAGAAAATCATCTGGTAGTTTGGCAGCTTTACATGAACTAGAGAAACCTTTGCAGGAAGATTTATGCAGATCAGGCACTAAGTTGATCACTGGGAAATTATCTGCTATGACTTTACAATCTACCTTATTAGACAGTATTATACAGGGCCAGAAGGAAGATCCTGAATTGATTGGACATAAAGAATTTGTAGAGTCAGGGAAAGAGTCAGATTTCAGTATTTCTGATGAAGGAGTAATCAGATTCCAAGGTAGACTTTGTGTACCAGATAACAGAAATGTCAAGGAAGAAATTTTAGTAGAAGCGCACAATACTCCGTATTCAGTCCATCCAGGTACTACAAAAATGTACAATGATTTGAAGATTCTTTACTGGTGGGCAGGAATGAAAAAGGATATTTTCAAGTTTGTGGAACGTTGCTTAACTTGTCAGCAGATTAAGGCTGAGCACAAAAGACCAGCAGGAGAGCTGCAACCACTTCCATTACCTGAGTGGAAATGGGAGGAGATCGCTATGGATTTTGTAGTTGGGTTACCAAAGACTATATCTCGACAAGATGCAGTTTGGGTTATAATTGACAGACACACTAAGGTAGCTCATTTTATTCCGATCTCTATGACCTATTCCATGGATAAACTTGCTGCATTGTACATTAAGGAGATAGTTAGACTTCATGGAATTCCAGTTGCCATAATCTCAGATAGAGATACCAGATTTACCTCAAAATTCTGGGAAAGCGTACAACGAGCCTTAGGAACTAAATTGAAATTTAGTACTGCATTCCATCCTCAGACAGATGGTCAGGCTGAGAGGACTATTCAGATCTTGGAAGATATGCTTCGAGCTTGTGTTATGGATTTCCAGGGGTCATGGAACCATTACCTACCACTGATTGAGTTCTCCTATAATAACAGCTTTCAAGCTACAATTGGTATTGCACCTTACGAGATGTTGTATGATAGAAAGTGCAGATCTCCAGTTCACTGGGATGAGGTTAGAGAGCGACGTTATTTGGGTCCCGATATTGTAAGAGACACAGCTGAGGCAGTTGAGAAGATCAGAAAAAGTATGATAGCAGCTCAAAGTAGGCAGAAATTTTATGCAGATCCAAAACGTCGACCTTTACATTTTTCTGTTCGTGACAAGGTATTTCTCAAGGTTGCCCCTATGAAAGGTGTCATGAGATTTGGAAAGAAAGGGAAGTTAAGTCCACGATTCATAGGTCCGTATGAGATCCTTGAGAAAGTTGAGAATGTCGCCTATAGGCTTGCATTGCCCCCAGAGTTATCAAGTGTGCATAACATCTTCCATGTTTCTATGTTAAGAAAGTATGTATCAGACCCATCTCATGTTCTTAGCCAGGAGCCGCTTGAATTAGATCCAAAACTAACCTATGAGGAACGCCCCGTTCAGATTTTCGACAGAAAGGAGAAAGAATTACGAAACAAAAGGATCCCTCAAGTGAAAATTTTGTGGCGAAATTATTCTGTAGAGGAGGCTACATGGGAACGAGAAGATGAAATGAGAAGTCAACATCCATAATTATTCGGTAAGCAAATTTCGAGGACGAAATTTTTATTAGGAGGGGAGGATTGTGATATCCGAAATTTTCAAGTGACACCCAATTCCTCATATAATTAAAAAG
The DNA here is from genome assembly GCA_002914845.1 of Trema orientale. Lineage (NCBI taxonomy): Eukaryota > Viridiplantae > Streptophyta > Magnoliopsida > Rosales > Cannabaceae > Trema > Trema orientale. Next base: position 7,593 of record JXTC01000849.1, read on the forward strand.
CCAATAATAACATGATTACTTTATTTTATTTATTTTATTTTATTTTATTTTATTTTTTTTACACATTAGTGCAATTATGTGCGTATAATTTTGAGTACTTGATCTTTTTATTTACTATGATTATTAATATTTTTAAGTAATTTGGCAGTGAAATGTTCAAGTGACGCTCATTGGTACCAGATTGATGTAAATTAAGTTAATCATTCTGACATGATCATTTTTTTTAGTACTATTTTCATTTTCTAGGAGAGCATGATTAAAAATTAATTAATTTCATGTGACATACATTTATATGTTAAGTATCTTCGTTGTTTTATTTGATAAATATTCCAGCCAAGTTATTGATAAATTTTGTGATATTAATTGCCAATATTTTACACAAAGTTGAAGGTGTATATTGTATTAGGTCAGAAATACCTAAATTTTTGTTTGACCTTGGTTATTATTTCTATAAAGTAGATAGGTGTCATATATCTATATATTTATTTTTTAAAAAAAAAAGAGAAAGGATCGAGAAACCGACTTGGAAAGTCGGCAACTTTTGTTACCACAATAAAAGACTTCACCCACTATGTTTCTTGGAGATTATTAGTCCTGCCACCACCCACTTTATTAGCTTCATCACTTTCTTTGTTGTTTCTGCAATACTTTTTCTCAATATCAAGTACATACTGAGGTTGCCGTACTTCATTTAAGAAAAAGCAAGACTGTGGTTTTGATAAATCATCTCTTAAAAGGTAATATTCTTTAAAGAAACACTACTTTTTGGCACGTTGTTGTGATTTTGACATAGATGGGTATTGTTGACTTTTTTTTAGTTGAAAATTTAAGTTATGTATATTATATATATCTAAGATATTAGTGTAATCGTGTGATTGATATTCTCCTTATCTATATAAGGCCTGGTTGTCTAACTAATTTTCTAGTTAATTTATTATGATTTGTGGAATCGTACTAGGCATGCTTTCTTGGATTTGATGTTAATACTATCCTTTGGAAAATAAAACTTACCATAAGATTTAAATAATTCGGTTACAAGGTCCTAGTGGAGATTAACTTTGATTCTAGTTTTAGGTTACGTGTTAACCAAAAAGTTTGTCTTTTGTTATGGTACATGAAAGTTATATTTTCTTTTAATCAATGAAAGTAGTGTTATACTTAGGGGTTAATTACTGAAAGTCCTTATTTCACGCATAGTACTATATTCTCTGTTTAGTTGTCATATTTTCTTTTCTGCTCATGTAAGGTTAATTCATATGACTTTGTGTTTTTCCTATTTTATTTAAGATTGGATATTTGGTAAATTAACTTCCATGCTTGAAACTATACTAGGAATTATCGTATTTACGTGACATTATAAACTTAGTAACCAAAAGAATATATCGATGACTAAATTTAGGAATACCTCAATCGTACCTTGAGCTAAGAACATTTCACAAGTAACGATTTGAAAAGCTGGGATTCGAGGTAAGTAACGTCACACCTGCAATGTAAGAAATTCTCTGTTTTCGTGAATTTGTGAAATATGTTGTTATGGAATTTGTGAATATATGTACATATGCATCTGCTATTCAGTTTTGCATGAGACATGAACATGTTCTGTATTTATATTGTCTGACGAGTATTGGTGAATAGGGTGTGGCGGGCCAGCGCCCAAATATGTGATATGGTTCCTTCGGGGACACTCTCTGGTTCCTTCGGGGACACTCTCTGGTTCCTTCGGGGACAATATGGTTCCTTCGGGAACACTCTGATGGCGGTATGGAGTGGACCTCTACTGTACACAGAGAGGATTTTCTGGGGCTCGAGACCTCCATATTGCTCATGATTCGTTATATGCTCTCTGAGTGGCTCAGTATGCGATTCACGATCTTTTCAGGCAATACAATATACACAGGGATCCCAATCATATGATTATCTGTTATCTGCCATGTGCACTCTGCATCTGCATGCGTTACTTACTGAGTTTCATACTCACTCATATTCTTACATTGCAGAGGGTACTGCTGATGTTTGAGATTAGAGGAGGAGCGCCTACTTTCTGACCGCGGCTTGTGTATATGAGCATTTTGACGCTGTGGTTTTCTAACTGAAAATTTTGTACCTGTTTTGAGTGTGTGTATATTATGTATATTTTTATGAGAGGCCCACTTTGTGAGTATGTTTATATGTATATATCAGACTTTGTATAAATATGAGTGAGTGGAATTTTCCTTTTTCCTCTAGAAAATTTAAAACGTTTTAATTTTCTCGATTTTACCAGTTCTAAGTGGAGTGGCGCCTCCCGATCTCGCTGAATAATTTTTCGAATATCTCACACGTACGCATGTGGGATTCGGTGACGTCACAGTTATTCTTTCTTAAACCATATCTTTAGTTTTATAAAAAGGTGGGCAAATTTGAACTTTCCAAACTATTTAAACAAAAGTAACTGCATGGCATTGCTTGTTAAAAGTGTCTTTACAAAATGTACAATCAAAAGAGATTTTCACCTGTCTATTTTGCCATCAGCAGTAGTATTTACATTACACCAACATATCTCAAAACAAAAATGTCGCCTACAGGTCAAGCTCGTCCACATCTGTATGATCACGGTGACAAAAAGCAAGCCAGGCAACCAGCTAGTCAGTACCAAAATGTGCCTCCTCATCTGCATCACAAGACTAAAATGAGCCAAAGCTCAGTAAGTAAAAACTATACATGCTTATGTATGGTGTATAATCTCATCAAGTTCCCATTGTATCCTTTTCTTTCTTAAACATTTGAATCCACGCATTTTCTTTAAAAACATTCATAGTTGCGCCCTTTAGCATACTGCCTAAATAAGTTTAAAACGGCACATAATCTTGTAAACCTAGTCCAATTGCCTCTAAATGGTGCCATTTCATTTTAAAAATATTTGAACAGCACCTCCCCTAATTCTAGGACATTCCCACATGATTAAAATCATGGTTTTAAACCTGTAATAACAATTAACAATCCAATTCCCACATATACACACTAAAGGGAATCACTTAGAATAATATAAGTGCACTTGAACTCTTTTTCGGTCTAAATAAGTTTAAAACCACTTTTATACTTATATCTCAACAGAACCAGCCACCAAATGAGTGTAATAATTAATAAGATCAATAAAATATACACTTCAAGCTTAAGAAATCAGGTTGCAAACATAGAAAACTTAATCTACTACACATAAAAACACTTAACTCCATAAATAGAAAACTTTGGGGCTTTAGGTCTAACTTTAATCCTCCACTTAAATTTTATGTTTTCAACAATATATAAGGGTTGCTAGGACCGTAATTCATCAAATAATTGCTTAGGTTTAAGAGCTGAAACAAAAAAAATTAACTATAAGTTCAAAATCCTACATAGTGCTCACCTTGACTAGTTTGAGATTTTTCTGAAGTTCTTGCCTTCTATCCCCACCAAACTGATTCCCAAGACTTAGAATCTTATTTTATGACTCAAGAGAACCTAGAGGAGCCATTATTTAAGTGAGAGCAAGTGGAGAATTGAAATTAAAGAAAAAGACCTAGGAAGAAGAACTAGTAGAATTACCTTGACTAGTTTTGATCTATCTTGATTTCTATAGCTCCAACTTGAGTTCTACCACTTGGAAACTCTTGGAAATGATTAAGGGAAGTTGAGAGAAGTCTAAAACTGAGTTGGAGAGTCTCAGGTCGTGGCTGGAGAGAAAGGGGAAGCAAATGACCAGATTTGGTCAAAAAGTGATACTTAATGGCTAAGAAATGGTATAACTTAAATTCTAAGGGGTATTTTGGGTATTTTGCTCATTGCTTTGCATGTGTCCAGCTCTAAAACATCCTTAACATAGTCACCACGTTGTTGGTCACTCCTATACACCCAAGTGTAGCCAAAGTTGGTGAAACCTAGCTTAGAAAGTGAAAACTAGTCATACTTTGACCTATAATCCCATATGGCCAATCTTATTGGAATCTAGTGGAACCTAGCCCTATAACCAGTCATTAAACATAACAAGAAATTCAATTACACTCCAATTAACATGGCAAACATCGTATTAGCACTTAATTATTAGAATGCACAAAAACGACATTACGCGATTAAGCTTAATCTAAGCTAGCTTAGTACAACAAAATACGAATTAGCGTCCTAAATGCCACCTCGTGCTTACCTGGAGCTGACAAATAGAATGCTATAAATGAGTCCTAGACATTAAATTAAACCTATTTGACGTGTTAAACATACAGTGAATTCGGCTCCGAAGTGTGTGAAAACTGCATTTTACTGAAAAACTACTATTTGACCAAGTTATTAACAAGTATGATCTTAATGCATGTGCACATAATATTGCTTTCATAATTATATTCTTTGTTCTTTTAGCACACCGAGCTCTCTCTCTCTGAGGGTATTAACCCTTTACACTGCATTAGGACACTTCGACAATCATTAGTATAATAACATGTATATAAATGCACATAACATAGTGAACGAGTATGTTACTATAAAAATGGTATTAATGACTTCTAGATGCCTAATATGAAATTAGAATATGTTTATTATTGGCTTAGTATGCATGTGAGAATATCGGGCGCCACAAGCCTTAGATAACATTAAATTGAAAACCTTTGCTAGAGTTTAAACAACGGTTATACACTCAAGTTAGACTTATTAATATTCCTCCTTAGAGTTTTATTAATAGGTTTAATGACCAAATAAAATGGTAGCTATTAATAATTGAATATGAGATATTTTGATAGTTATTAATAACTAGGAGGGTTCTAGTTTAACTAGAATTAGATAGGCCTTTCCCTTAGGAAGTTTATCTGAATTCCGAGTTAGATTACTGTTGAATAAAATGTAGTATTTATGTGTAACTGCATCTACATTTGTGATACCCAAGATTCTCACATGCATAATAAGCCAATAATAAACATATTCATATTGTATAATAGACATATCAAGCAACTTGTTTCAATTTTATGGTAAATTACTCATTCTGATTGTTAAATGCTTTTAATCTGTATTATTGTACTAATGTTTGTTGAAGTGCTCCCATGCAGTGTAAAGGCTCAGTACCCTCAGAGAGAGAGCTTGATGTGTGAAACGAACAAAGAATACATTCATGAATAGTAATACTATGTGCACATGCATTAAAATCATGTTTGTTGATAACTTCGTCAAATAGTAGTTTTTCGGTCAAATTCATTTTTCACACTTTTTGGAGCCAAATCTACTGTGCGTTTAACACGTCAAATAGCTTTAATTCAATGTTTAGGACTCATTTATAGCATTTTATTTGTCGGTCCCAGGTAAGCACGAGGTGGCAGTCATTGTACTAAACTGTGTTTAATTACACTAAGTTAGCTTAGATTTAGCTTAATCGCATAATGTCAATTTTATGCATTCCAATAATTAGGCATTGATATTATGTTTGCATTATTAGTTGGAGTCTAATTGACTTATTTTTATGCTTAATGATCGGTTATAGGGATAGGTTCCACAAGATTACAATAAGATTGGCCATATGGGATTATAGGTCAAAGTATGACTAATTTTCACCTTCTAAGCTATAGGTTTCACCATTTTGGTCTGCACTTGTGTGTGTGTGATTGACCAGCAATATGGTGACAGTGCTAAGGATGTCTTAGAGCTGGACACATAGAAAGTAAGGTGCAAAATACCCAAAATACCGTTTAGAACTTAAGTTATGCCATTTCTTAGTCATTAAGTATCACTTTTAGACTAAATATGGTCATTTTCTTCTCTTTTCTCTCCAGCCACGACTTGAAACTTCCTAGCTCTTTTCTAGACTTCTCTCAACTCCCTTAAGCCATATCCAAGAGTTTCCAAGTGGTAGAACTCAAATTGGAACTCAAGAAAGCAAGATAGGTCCAAACTAGTCAAGTTAATTCTACTAGTTCTTCTTCGTAGGTTTTGTTTTGTTATTTCAATTTTGCACTTGATACAACTTAAATAATGGTTGCTCTAGGTTCTCTTGAGACCTAAAATTAGTTTCAAAGCCTTGAGAATCAATTTGGTGGAGGTAGAAGGCAAGAACTTTGGTAAAAACTCAAACTAGTCAAGGTGAGCTCTATGTAGGTTTTGAATTTGTAGTTAATTTCTTTTGTTTCTGCTCTTAAACCAAAGCTATTATTTCATGAATAATGGTCCTAGGAAACCTTATATATTGCTGGAAACGTAGCATTTAAGTGGGGGATTAAAGTTAGACTTAAAGCCCCAAAGTTTGCTATTTATGGATTTATGTGTTTTCATTGTTAAAATAAGTTTTCTATACTTGTAATCTGATTTTATAATATTGAAATGTATATTTTATTGATCCTATTATGTAAATATACTTGTTTGGTTGCTGGTTGTGACAATAGAAATGTGTAAAAGTGGTTTTAGGCTTTGTCTAAACCGAAAAGAATTCAAGTGCACCTAGGTTATTCTAAATGATCATCTTTGAGGTGTATATGTAGAAATTGGCTTGTAAAATATTATCGTAGGTTTAAAACCAAGAATTTAATCATGTGGGAATGTCCTAAAAATAGGGGAGATGCTGTCCAAATATTTTTAAAACAAAATGGTACTATTTAGAAACAAATGGACCAGTTTTTATGAAAGTATGTGCCATTTTGAACCATTTTTGTACTAAAGAACTAGCATTCATATTTTGACGATTTTAGTCAGTTTTTAATGCTAGTTATTGACTACTATGTACTTCATATTACTTGTATGCTTTTGGTTCATATTGTGATTAAGTTTCGTGATTTTTGTGAAAGTTGTGATTTTAGTCTTGTGGTCATTTTCTTTAAGCATTTTACATTGTAATGATCATTCTAGTAATAAAATTGATATTAGGTTTTCTTCACACCTTACCATAGGGGATACTAACCCTTTTTACTATCTTTTCTATCAGACACAAGGTAAGTAAAGATTTATTTTAACTGTATCACAAGGACACTAGTAAATACTAGACGTTTTTCCTACATGTTTATGTGTATCATAGTAAAATATATTATTCCTATAGTTGATAAAAGTTCATGAAAGACATAAGCATGGTATGATCAATTAAGCATGATTTTTAAAGAAGTGAAGTTTTTCACGCATTGGATTTAAAGTAGTACCATTGTACAGATTTTTACGAGATATGTTTTAAGTACATTGTTTAGTTTGTCTGCGTTGGGTAAGTATAGTTTGCACAGGCATCCTTCCCACATAGGTGGCACGGCTTACCGACTGCCGGGACTGAGTATTGTACCATGAGATTTATTAAGTCCATTACCTAGTCGGTCTATGTTGGGTAGGTATAGTTCGCATTAGCTATGTGTTTCCTTCCCACGTAGGTGGGTAACCGACTACCACAGCTTTGTAGTGTACTCAAGGGTCCTATAAAGAAACGTTTTTTAAGAAAAGTGCATTAAAATGAAAGGTTATGAAAGAAATAGTACAATGGGAATTTCAATAAAGTTCATACATGAAACACGTTCATGAGTATGCATGATCTTTAATTACTGAGCATTCGCTCATTTAGTTCCTGTGATGCAGGTGAGGAGATATATGATATATAGAGTTTATGGTTGGTCGGCACGCTTTCTTGTCACTATGATCATACAGATATAGACAAACTTGACTTGTGGGCGATGTTTTTGTATTTTAATATTTTGATGTGCTGTAAATATTAGTGCTGATGGTAAAATAAACTAATATAAGTTTTGGTTGTGCATTTTGTAAGGGCACAAAAAAAAAAGTTATGCCATGCAGCTTCTTTTGTTTTAGAGTTTAAAAAGTATAAATTGGCCTACTTTTTTACAAAACTAAAGTTATGGTTTATAAAAGAATAATACTTCTTAGTTTGATCTATATAGTCATATAGATAAGCTAGGAGGTGTTACAACATTTGCATTCATTCATCACGTAGGATTTTATTCAAAAATACTATGTCACATTTACTTATGCAAGTTTTATTTTATCCAACACAATGTTTAAAGATCCTAAATCAATAATACCCATATTTAAAGATTGGAAAGGAACTGAACATAAGTGGTTTTTGAGTACTGAGCCTCCACAACTTATCACAGAATACTCAACGATCGATGAGAAGTTACAATATTTCAAGCATTTCAATCTAATGAAATTGTAAAATGTTATTTGTTGGACTATATGATGGAACTCAATAGGAAATATGTTCATAAATTGGATTTCGTAAGAAAAATTATTAATGAAATATTTCCTGATATGAAAACACCAAATGAAGTATTGGATAGTACTATTGAAAAGTTTGATAAGTATAATCTTGAACTGGAATTCAAAACTTACAACATACTCGGAGATATAGAGAAAGAGATTGGGTATTCTGGATTTATTGAGAAAGAATGTCAAGATCAAAAACTCAAAATACCTTGGCATCTGTTACGAAAGGAAAAGCCTGAGCATTCAAAATACATCTTTAACTACATAATAGATGTAATGAAAGATTTTAAAGATGAAAATTTTGACATGGGTATTCTGAAGATGCTTGAATCAAATCTCAACAGAAAAAGAGCTGGACTTGATATTCAAGAGGTGTCTTTAACTTCATATATTAGAAAGGGAATTATGAGAGGTATTTATACTTCTTGCAAACATATTACTGATAGTTTTTTCGTTGATACTTATGCAATAAGAATGTTTGTAGCTCTCTATAGGATATTGAAGTATTTGAGTGAAAGATAGCTTGGACATGGAAGGGGAAAGGACTCTACGAGCCAAAGCAGTAGAAGACTTCTTTTATTCTGCAAAAAGACTATCTATGAGTTTTAAGTTTTTATTGGGATTATAGCTCTTTTATTTTGGGTAAAAGTTTATTTAGTACTTTTTTGAATATTTTGGAACATTTATATTTTTGGTTATTCAATAAAGTTTTTTTTTTTCCATTTTTAACTTTGGACCATTAGATCTGTAAGTTGTAAAATTTAAAACTCATATCCACTACTTACTTATGACATTAAATAATGATGGAGAGAAGTTTGTAGTATCTTAACAGATAAATTTGGATCGTTGACCATAAAAGATACTTTCATTTATGAAGGTGGTTATCACTAAGATATAAGCAATGATTCCTCATTATAAGATTTCGCAATTTCTCAATATCAATCATACCTCAGCAGAATAGTGTTAGAGAAAAGAGAAATAGAACAATGTTTGACCTGGTTTATTCTACTACTCATCATTATTAATCTTATTTTAGGAATAGTGTTATGCTATAATGCATATACGTAAAATAACCACAAGTACAGGGGTCGTATACAAGTAATAAACTGATAAGAGAGTTGTCGATCCCACGAGGAATTGGGTCTTAAATTATCGCTAAGTACCTGAATTATCGTAACTTGATTTTATCTAGGCAACAAAACTAAATGAATTTGCAATTGAATAAATACAAATATAAATAAAAATACAAAAATAAAATATGGAGATTTCTACGCATAAATATACTGAGGGGTTGAATTCACCTAATCATCAACTATATCTTTTAATCACCAGTTGCATTCAAATCAATTATTCCTAGTTTATAAGCTAAGAACCCGAAGATATTTCTACTCTTTCTCTCGAATGTCGAGTGAAATCATTCCTAAATACCAGTTCCAATATCTTTATTCCAAAACTAGAAATTAAGAATTCATTATGTTCAATGGTTCTTTGATTATGGCTTCAAAAGAATTATAGGTTCTCTCAAACTCTACAAGTCCTAGGTTATACTATCCTATGTTGTTTCCAAAATTCTCTTTCTCAAGTGCTAAATTCTAGAAACTAAATCATCCAACTAGTAACTAATTAGTTGAGAAGCATTAAGCATATAATAGCATAAACAAATTCAAGAACAACATCAAAGAATATATTAGAAATTAAGACATAGAATCAAAGTTTAAGTTACATCAAACCCCAAGCATATATTATTTAATTCAACATAAGAGAATCCAATACTAATCTCAATAAGAATTTCTTATATCTAAATATATTCAATAATCAAGCATAATACAAAATTTAAACGAGACTTGGGTGAGAAAGAGGATAAGAAAAACTCGTTTGTGGAGGTAGAACTTCAGGCCTTCAATTCTTCAAGAAACTCTCAAGCTTCCTCTCCATATTTTAGCTCCAAAGCACTCCTCTCTCTAGGCATTTTGAGCTCTCAAGTGTCTATCTTCTCTCCAACTCTCTACACTTGAAATGCGAGCTTAAGGATCTATTTAAGGGGCATCAAGGTGACCTAGGCCGGGTGAAATATCAACCATTCGATCAGATAGCATCAATGGTCCAGATTGGCTATAAAAACTCACAAAAAATGCACTTCTAGATGCTGCGTAGTGCCGTGAAGCTCTAACCTCTGAAACTCAGTTTTCCAGACAGCACCGCAGCGCCACTATTATAGTGCCGCAGCGCTTTTGGCTCTGGAACTCAGCACGACAGTTTTTCTTCCCGGGGACATCATTTCTTTATTTTAGCTCCATTATGCCTAATTTTTATTGCCTTGCATTCATATCGGACTCAAATCTCATTCCAAATGGTTAAAATATCCATATTTATCACTTTTTTTCTTGATTCTCATTTATTCATAGGAACTATGAAAAAAAAGCAAAAACACATCAAACCGGCAAAAATACCTGAGAAATTACAATTATTTGAGTTGAATGATACTTGATTTGTGAGTGAATCGATCACTCATTAAATACCTCCAAACTTGAATATTTGCTTGTCCTCAAGCAAAACAAAATAAGAAAAAGAATAGCAAAACACAAATTAAGTGCTAAAGACATAAACGACGAAGTATGAGTTTTGTATCGAATCAAAAATCATGCAAGTATCTTCGAAGTCATGAAATGTTCCAAGCTCAAAGGAAATGAAAACATTGAGATTATCTAGATTTTCAACTTCAAGCATCAATTTAACTCCACTCAAGACTCTCAATATGCAAGTGTATGCAAAATCAATATTACTTAACAAAATAAACTTCAGATGGACTTATGTGTTTCGATAGGTAATGAAAGATCTCTATATGATACAATTTAGAACTACCATATGCCCATTCTTCATGTTGCTCTCTACAAATGTATGTTAATATGTCATCAAAGATCAAAAGGGCTTTCATGAGGCTTGTAATATTGGCTTGGGCAAAAGTAAGATAATTTTGAAAAAATTTGAGGTTCAAATCACCTTTAAGTACATTAATCTAAGATCTTTGTAGAGCTATTCCTTGGTTAACCAACTAGCACTCCCACACTTCTTTTTAACTAAATTTTTCTTCTACCAACATTCCACCAAACACTTATTTAATTTTTTTTTTCCTATTTTTTTCTCTTTTTTTTTTGAAATAAAAGATATGAAATAAGGCCAAAGGGTGAAAATCAAAAACCTCTCCCCCAAACTCAAAATCAACATTATCCTCAATGTTGAAAAATAAAATAGAGGGTAAGGACATAAAATTTTCACCAAAATTTTCCTCTTTTTTTTTTTCTTTTTTTTTTGGCACTTCATAACACCACCATTCCTCCCAACATGAACATAACACAAATTAACTCTTTAAAAGAATCAACATGCTTAAAGGATAAAGGTTGGTGGTCATTAATTTGGTTTGGCTAAGATGTGGTAGAAAAAGAAAGGTACAAATAGGCTTAAAGTGGGTGTACTAGGATGATAATATATCATAGATAGCTTGAAAGACTCAAACTATCCAAAGATGGCCTAGATCATTTCTCCAATGACACCTAACATAGAATTTTGCCTCAAGCTTCACTCAAATGGGTTCTAGAGTTCATGAGATGTCAATGCCTATCTAACGTACACAAGTTTTCTTCAAAAGCTCAAAGAATCAAGCTATTATGATTATCATGCTCTAATGTATAGAATCAAAAATGAGGTTCAATTAATGTGAGTCAAGTACACAGATAATCTTAATAAATTACATTTCAAAAGACCTAAGAGAATATTAAATGACTATACTCATCATCAATATCAAGTTATCTCATCTCAACAACACTCATAATTTATTAAAACTAGCAAAAGAAAAGCAAGAAAAAAAAAATGATTTCCTGAAAGTACACAACTTATGGAAAGAGAATCATGGCAACCAACACGTAAGCAAAGTCATACCCAACAAATAATTAACCAACAAGTATTTTCACCCCCAAACTCAAAATTGGCAATGTTCTCAAAATTTAAATGTTCAATGTATGCACAAAGTAAAAGAACATGTACCGGGGAGGCGAAACATTCTCGCCTCCTATTAAGGTTGGCAAAGATGGTGCTCTGAGCAAAGCGGCTCTAACTTGGGTTGTGCGGGACTCCTCTCCATAATTTGCATCTTTAAGTTTATTCATGCACAACTTAGTGAAGCTCATCAAATAGTGGCTTCCGCCCATAATATGTGTCATACAACACGACATAAGGGTCTTGGTTTTGAATGCCCTCAAACTTGGCGATGGATGGAAATGCTCGGCTCATACGCTCAACTTAACTTAGCACTGATACATGTGATTAGTGAGCTTGAATGAATGGTGCTAGTGGTGGTAGAGGAGGTTTTGGCCATATAGGGTCGTCACAGATGTGATCTTTAATGAATAGTGATGGCATGATGATTTGGATCTTAAAGGGTGAAGATTCACAAATGTTGGCTTATGATTCCTCCTCCTTGATCCACTCTTGATTCTCTTCCTCACTTGAGTTGTCATCATCAAACAAACCCAAGGTCCTCTCACTTGTGCTTGGCTCCTCACGATGACTTTCATCATTATTTGTGACATATGCATCAATCATAGCCACTGCCATTATCATGGCCTCAAGGAGTCATAAAAGGACTCAAATTGTGAATTAAGAATGGTCTTCATTCTCTCCCACTCCTCATAGCAAACTCTTGTCTCCTCTATAAATTGTGCAAAAAGATATTCAAGGTCGGGAGAAGGCTCCTCTTAGTGATGTAGAGTATCAAACTATGGTGCCGAAATGTTAGAATTATCTCCCAAACCGAGGTGGCTTGGTAGATAATTCCAATTCTGATAGTCAACATCAGCCATATTATCTAACAACTAATAGGCTTCATCAGTGGATAATTGGTAGAAAGAGGTGGTACCATTTCCTCTTTCCACCCATATTCTTGTTTTGGGCTGAAGATTGTTGAGGAAGTTTTGTATTTGATACTTCCGAGAGAAATCATGACTTGGACACATCGTGAGCAACTCCTTGAATCTCTACGTACACAATAAAATGGCTCCGAGTCTCGTTGAGCAAACTAAAAGAGGACTTATTGATCTAACATCTTGAAGCATCTCGCAAAGTAAATATTTAAAATAAAAATTAAAAAATAAAAATGAAAATAAACTCTTAAATTAAAATCAAGTAACTTACTCCCAATATCAACAAAAATTTAAAATGCCAATTCCTTGTCAACGGCACCAAAACCTTGTTAGATCTAAAATGCATATACGTAAAATAACTACAAGTGCACGGATCGTATACAAGTAATGAAGTGATAAGAGATTTGTCGATCCCACGAGGAATTAGGTGTTAAATTATCGCTAAGTACTACAATTATTGTAACCTAACTTTTATCTAGGCAACTAAACTAAATGAATTTATAAATGAATAAATATAAATATAAATATAAATACAAAAATTAAATACAAAGACTTCAATGCACAAATGTACTAAAGGGTTGAATTCAATGAAACTTCAACTATGTCCTTTGATCATCAATTGCATTCAAATCAATGATTCCTAGTTTATAATCCAAGAACCCAAAGATGTTTCTACTCCCTCTCTCGAGTGTCGAGTGAAATCATTCCTAAATACTGGTTCCAATATCTTTATTCCGAAACTATAAATTAAGAATTCATTATGTTCAAAGGTTCTTTGATCATGGCTTCAAAGGAATTATAGGTTCTCTCAAACTCTACAAATCCTAGGTTATACTATCCTATAGTTGTTTCTAAGATTCTCTTTCTCAAGTGCCAAATTCTAAAAACTAAATCATCCAACTTGTAGCTAATTAGGTAAGAAGCATTAGGCATGGAATAGCATAAATAAATTCAAGAACAATATCAAAGAATATAGTAGAAATCAAGACTTAGAATCAAAGTTCAAGTTATATCAAAACTGAAGAATATATCATTTAATTCAATATAGGAGAATCCAACACTAATCTCAACAAGAATTTCGTATATCCAAACATATTCAATAATCAAGTATAATGCAAAATTTAAATCAGATAAGGGTGAGAAAGAGGATGAGAAAAACTCTTTTGTAGAGGTAGAACTTTAACCCTTCAATTCTTCAAGCAACTCTTTCAAGCTTTCTCTCTAAATTTTAGCCCCAAACTACTCCTCTCTCTTGGAATTTTGAGCTCTCAAGTGTCTATCTTTTCTTGAACTCTCCACACATGAAATGGAGGCTTAAGGATATATTTAAGGGGCCCTAAGGTGACCTAGGGCGGGTGAAATGTCAACTATTTGATCAGATGGCATCAATGGTCTAGATTGGCTCTAAAAACTCACTAAAAATGCGCTTTCAGACACTGTGTAGTGCCATGGCACTCCCTGTCAAGCGCTACGGTGCTCTAGCCTCTAGAACTCAGTTTTTCAAGCAGCGCTGCGGTCCCACTATTATAGTGCCACTGTGCTCTCGGCTCTGGAACTCAGCACGACAGCTTTTCTTTTCGAAGGCGCCACTTCTTTGTTTTAGCTCCATTTTGCCTGATCTTCATTGCGTTGCATTCATATTGGACTCAACTTAACCCTAAATGGTTGAAATATCCATATTTGTTATCAATTTTTCTTGATTCTCATTTATTCGTAGGAACTACAAAAACAAAGCAAAAACACATCAAACTGACAAAAATAATTGAGAACTTACAATTATTTAAGTTGAATGATACTTAATTTATGAGTGAACTGATTACTCATCAATTATAAATAGTGATTCTTAATATTATTTTATCTTAATTTGTTTCTAAAATATCTCGTAATTTTAGACTGGTCGCGAGTCTTACTTGCCTCATCCTCATAAATGATGGAGTCCTACTCATGTGTAAAAGAAACAAAAAGATAAGAAGAAATTGGATTTTAAAAGTCTACTATTTCTGTGTTATCCCAAAAGGTATGAGAGGTGTTTTCTTTTATAGTCTCGCTGACAACAAGGTATTTGTTAGTACAAATGCAACCTTTTTCGAAATGCATTATATAGAAAATTACAAGCCTAAAGGTGAAATAATTATTGAAGAAATCACCGTGGAGACACCAACCACATATGTTTCGAATTTTGAAACTCATGTGATTGACGAGATAATATCGTTTCGGAGAACTACAAGTACTCTCACACAAAGGGTGATTTTACAGTAACGAGTTCCATATAGGGCTTAAGCTGTGAATTAACCGATTCTACAACAAGTACCACCTATTAGTGGACTACTTCCTGCATAATAAAGTATTCAACCCATGGTATAGTAACAACCAACTATTGAAATACCCCAGAATCCTCCACAAAATTGTTATAGTGAGAGTGTTGTAAGACAACCCGAAAGATGGGAAGGTGAATTCTTCCAGACTATTCATGAAAGTTTGGAAACGGATCCTTCTACGAAGCTATAAAGGATATTGATGCTAACTCGTGATAAAAGGCCATGAAATCTGAGATAAATTCTATGTACTCTAATCATGTCTAGAAACTTGTGGATCTACCTGAAGAAGTAAAACCCATAGGATGCAAATAGGTCTATAAGAGAAAACAAAGCAATAGACAGGAAGGTGGAGACCTTCAAAACAAGGCTTGTAGCAAACGGTTATACCCGGAAAGAAGGAATCGATTACGAAGAAACCTTCTCTTCTGTTGCTATAATTAAGTCCATTCTTTTATCCATAGTCACGGCCCTCGATTATGTGATTTGGCAAATGGATGTCAAGACTATATTTTTAAATGAAAATCTTGACAAAAGAATTTATATGGTGCAACCAGACGGTTTTATGGAAAAAGGCCATGAAAAAGAAGTCTGTCTATTGCAAAGATCCATTCATGGACTAAAGCAAGCATCTAGATCATGGAATATGAGATTTGAGCAAGCGATTAAATTTTATAGATATGATCAAGTTGTAGACGAGCCCTGTGTCTACAAGAAGAAAACGAATGGCATATCGATATTTCTGGTACTTTATGTAGATGATATTTTACTCATTGGAAATGATGTAGGTGTTATGACAACTACTAAAGTATGGCTAGCAAAGTAATTTGATATGAAAGACCTTGGTGAGGCAAGCTATGTACTAGGAATCTAAATCATTTGTTATAGGAAGAACAAGTCCATATCTTTATCACAAATGTCTTATATAGGTAAAATCTTGGCTAGATTTAATATGGAAAACTCCAAGAAAAGATTGTTGCCTTTTCGACATGGAGTTAAACTTTCAAAAGAGCAATCTACTAAGAATGCAAAAGCGATAGAAGACATGAAGAGGATACCATATGCTTCGGTTGTGGGAAGTCTTATGTATACCTTATTATGCACTAGATCTGATATATACTTTGCAGTGAAAATTATTAGTAGATTCCAATTAAACCCAGAACCAAAACATTGGGTAGCTATCAAGTATATTCTAAAGTATCTTCGGAGAACTAGAGACTATATGCTTGTGTATTCTGAAGAAAACTTACTCCCATTGGGTACACGGATTCTGATTTTCAATCAAATCCTAACTTCCAAAAGTCGACTTCTGGTTCTGTCTTTAATCTTGGTGGAGGAGCTATTACTTGGAGGAGTATAAAGTAAACTTGTATTGTTGACTTAACCATAGAAACTGAATATGTAACTACTAGTGAGACTACAAAGGAAGCTATTTGGCTCCAAAAATTCTTAATGGATTTACAAATGGTTCTTGCTGCTAGTCAACTATTGACTATATACTGTGACAACAGTGGAGCAGTTGCTAATTCTAAGGATCCTAGAAGCCACAAAAGAGCAAAGCACATTGAGAGGAAGTATCATCTCATTCGAGATATAGTTCATCGAGGAGAAGTGACTGTGTGCAAGATCACATCCAAAGATAACTTAGCTAATCCATTGACTAAAGCACTACCTGGCAGGGTCACCTTACAGGTTTAGGGATGCAGAAGATGTAATAAAATACTTTTTGTACAAGTGAGAGATTGCTACGATTATGCCAAAAAAATATTTGTTATTTATAGATATTTATTGAATATTTTTTATATTTAATAAAATTATAATTCATGCATAGTATTTATGATAATGTTTTGATTATTGGTACAATAGCAAATGTCATAAAGGTTCCATGATTTGTTTATTAGAGAAATATTTTAATAAAGTTGTTTATTAAATTTAAGACATGTTTTCTCTAATTAAATCAAATAAGATTATTCACAACTAATAAGAGAAGCTAGACACTTCTCTTAGATCGTGTTACAAGACTTTGTGTATTTATAGTGTGTCTTAATCTATATTGGTATGATTATGTACAAAAAGTCTTAGTGTGTAAATATTGAACATGGACCATGTGAAATATATTCTTGTAATAATTATCGTTGACAAGAACGTATGCTCATAAACTAGATGATTAACGCATGTCTTTCTTAATCTTGAAATAGGTGATGAACTCATATTCATAAGTTGTATTATTTGAAATGTTAAAAAGGTACGGATCACGAAATTGACGACTTAGACCCTTTGAATTATAGTAATGCATTATTATGGATATTGGGAACATATGCTTATAGATATACAATCTGTAACTCTATTATGTAGATAATTGAATACCGCCTTGTAGAGTTATATGAGCTTGGACGATTTTAATCTTAGCTAAGTAATTAACAAAATTGGATATTTTATTAATTAACGACTTTCTGTAAGTCTGGTCATCCATTAAATATAGTCTTGTATTAAGGAATTGAAAAATGTAATTAGAGGGGCAAAATGGTAATTTTATCTAGCACTAGTTATCGGTATTCAGGTGGGAAAATATATACACATGTTAATTATCTAATAGACATAACTTTCATTATAATGTATCTTGTGATATTTTTTTAATTCAAGAGTGCAGTTTAGATCTTTAGTAGAATAAGTCCATAACTAATAGTACAAGCTTACTTGTATTAAGAGTTATTTGTAACTGAGCTATTGTCTATTGGAGCTTGAATTAAATTGGTCTACTTGGGTCCCTACATACACCAAAATCTTGGGAAGCATGGGATTAATTGGGCTTTCTGGCAATTACACAAAAAAAGATAAAAAGGCCAGACAATATAGTGGACCCCTAGGCCCACCATCTACTTATTAGAGCAGAGGAATTTCGGCCAGCCCATGGCCCCTAGGGCTGGCCGAAATTCTCCTTAGGGAGGAGCCTATAAAAGGTTCCTCCTACTCCTTATTACGAACTGATTCAGTTTTGACTGAAACATTAGTTTAGCAGATGCATAGAAAACTTAGAGAAAAGGGAGAGAGAGAAAATCTCGGGGCTACCATTGCAGGCTATTAGAGTTCTTGGATTCTCACTAGAAAGTTGATCAAGATCGAGGTCCCCACTCACTTCTGCAGTTACAAGCTTGATACATAGGAAGGAAGACACACTGGTTGAAGTACACAATCTCTTGCATGTACTTAGATCGTAACAAAGATCCGGAAAGGTTTTATGAAAAACTATAATCTGGAAAAATTTATGTTTTCCATGCTTCTGCTCATCTTTGATTTTGG
Organism: Trema orientale; assembly: GCA_002914845.1. Classification (NCBI taxonomy): domain Eukaryota; kingdom Viridiplantae; phylum Streptophyta; class Magnoliopsida; order Rosales; family Cannabaceae; genus Trema; species Trema orientale. Next base: position 26,305 of record JXTC01000849.1, read on the forward strand.
CACATTTTTCGCAGATAATAACCAACATGCAGTGCGAGCTTCTTAGAGCAATCATCTTGCTAGTGTTTTTGAGGAGTAGTTAAAGAGAAAAAAGGGGAGTATTGCCATCGATGAGCCCCCTGCGAAGAAGTCTAAGGCTGGTGCTCTTGAGGGTCTCATGAAGGATGCTAAGAAGCCTAGCAAGAAGAGATTGAAGAGTGGGATTGTCCAGCTGTACAAGGACAACTTATCCATGAGCTTAGAGGATTTTATTTCAACCGAGCAGTGGCAGAAGCTCGATGAAACATCAGGCATGGATATCCCACAAACCTTAACTCAGCTCCTGACTTTGGTAAGCCTTTTACATTTTCATATAGATTATCTTGTTTTCGAGTTAGCTTTGAACTCACTTCCATTCTTTTGCAGGCTTCTCTTTACACCCTCAAATACTATAACGAGAATGCTCCAGCCATTGCTTTAGCTTTTGATAAACAGAAGAAGGCCAAGAGACTACCAAGAAAATTGTGGCCAAGAAATCGCTTCCTCCTAAGGCAAAAATTGCTCATGATGATTACAAGGAAAAGCTCACTAATGTGTTAGGCTATTTCTAACACACAACTGCAAGTATATGAATCGCAACAAGTAATATAGATAGTAAGAGAGTATCGGTCCCACGGAGAGTACTTGATTCACAAATTGCTAATCACTAACCGAAACTAGTTTCCAAGTTATTCAAACAACAATAATTATTAGTTTTAAGCAGGACTTAGAATGTAAATGACAATGTAAAAGGCAAGAATTCAAATAGAAAGTCAACAGCAAAGTTGATCCTAAAAATAATGATAAGGAACTTAGAGATGCAATCTACCCTCTAACTCCTTCAACTACTAGTTTTTGGCCTCACAATTCATTCATCCATTTAGAGCTTGAATTTGAATGTATTCACAAACTCCTTTCCAAGACATAAGTTAAAACATCTAGACAAGCTAATACGTTAGTCCTAACATAAATTGACTAGATTCATTAAGTTCGGTTATTCTCACATAAAGGTTGCAGAAATCACATAGGTATATTCCTATCCTATGCAAACTCACCGCACGTTAAGTGATCTTATGTTGTTCTACCTATGTCCAAACCTAAATTCTCCTTCCTAAGTTTGTATAGGTTTCACAACACAACTCTATTTAATGGCCAAGAAAATAGATGCATTAAGCTTAAGATAGAACAATCAACACAGCAATGGATATCAAGAGCAATTGAGAAAAATAAAGTAATTCGATAATGTTAGAAGTTCAATTGCCTCCCGAAAAAATCAAGTTTAGCTCATAGTCATACAAAATGAATCAAAACAAATACGAGAAAATTGATGCATATTCATTTATAGAAAGTAGAAGAGAAAGACAAGAGCAAGAGGAAAGAAAAACTCTTTTGAAGCTTCTAATCTGATTTCTTGGACTTGAAAGCCCTTCCCTAATATTGTTTCTCCCTTAGGACTGCTCTAGAAACCCTTGGCTAATAGGGTTTTTGACCCCTACCGGATGAGAGAAGAGAGAGCTAAATACAAGAAGTTACGACTCAAAATCTGGAAATTTTGAGAGCTATTCTACACTTTTTGGTGCTGCGATGCCAGAGTGGTGCTGCAGCACCAAACTAGTTATGAGGCAAGGAGAAGAATAGGCGTTGCAGGGCCGAAATACGGTGTTCCAGCGCCATTTTCTCCAGGGTCTGGCACCACGTGGAGTGGCACTGTAGCACCACATTGCTCCAGAACACAGCACAGCAGAGCCGTGTCATGGCATAACGGTGCCACTTTCATGGGCCGTGGTGCCTGAGCGCCAACTTCCTAGAAGTAATGGCACTGCAGTACCAACTTTCTTGCAATGTGGCACTGTACTTGGAACTGTGGCACTAACGCGCCACTTCTTGGTGTTGGCTTTGCTCCAAATCTTCTAATTGAGTGTAATAGTTGTTTACATCTAACCCTTCACGAGAATTTAGAATTTCAATTCTAGTAGTAGCTTGGCTCTGTTTTCAACTCTTAGTATGTGTGTGTAATAGTTGTTTACATCTAACCCTTCACACTCGGATCGCTTGATGCGGACTTAGGATCCACAATCAGATTTGTCTCTATAAAAGTGAAGCAGTCATCTCATAAGCCTGCTTTTAATGTCAATCTTCACTAATGTAGAATAACACAAAATCGAAGATTAATAGGTCTTAATCTGCTTGTAATGCAAGGATTGGGCACGGTAGGGTGGAATGGTAACTATTTAGGTTCAGTTCATACTATAGATACCATTGTTTTCTCAACTAACACACTCTCCTCAAAGCATTCCACAACATTTTTTCCCCAAACTAAAAATTATTATTATTTTTTTTTTACTTTTTTTTTCCTGGATATTTATTGTCAGTATAGAATAGTCAAACTTCTTCCTTCAAAATGACTTCCCTTTTTTTTCTGCATAATCCGCTCACACATTACCAAAATTTTGTAATTCACCTTCATTAATCTATGATGTGAAGAAGGGTAATTTGAAAAATTATTTATTGGTAGGAAGAAGTTATGGGGCTCACAGAATGATAAGACTAAGTCATAGACTCGATGGTGGAGACAAAGGATATTACATTTACAGGAAGGCTTGAAAGGCTCAACTGATCCAAACTGGCCTACGTCATTTCTTCGATTTTTATTCTACCTAAGATTTTTCCTTAATTGACAATTAATTAGGTTTTAAGATGACATGAGACTAAAAATTTTTCTAAGCCACATGCATAAAGCTACTCTAAGCAATTCAAAGCTAGATGCTCACAATTACATGCAAAATGTGTTCAAGAGTTATTCACATAGCAAAATCACAAAAGATTTAAGTACATAAACATTCATGATACTAAATGTTTCCGAAGAGTTATATCACACGTACTCTCAATCATATCATCGATAGTTATCCTCCATCAAAAGCTCCAAACAACACATATTTATACAAACAAACAAAAGATAAACAAATACTATTAAAGAAAAAAAAGACACGGAACAAACTAAAATAAAATAAAATAAAACAATTTAAAAATTTAACCAATTAACATACTCCCGAAGAAGTACTAGAAAACTTAATGTGTGCATTGTCCCTAATGCGCAAAACATGAAATGACAAGGAGGAAGTACTCACTTGAATGGAGGCCACTCAGTCGATCTCCACATGTAGTGTGGTTGCCAAGGTGGTCACTCTCGGTTGACGATGGTGGTGGTAGCAGCGACAGAAAAGGGTAAGTTTTTTTTTTGGCGATGGCGCCACGGCGCCAAAAGTTGCGTTGCAATACCACTTCTTGGGTAATTCGCAAAACTTGGCACCGTAGCACCATTTTGTGGCACTGCGGTGCTAACTCTGTGTTTGTGGCGCTTCAGAGTGGCACCGTGTTGCCAATTTGAGCTTCTAGGGCGCCAAAATAATAGCAACTCTTTAATTTCTCTATAATTAAGCCCCTTCACCTACTCCTTCATTACTTTGTCTTCAATACAATTAAAACAAAAGAACTTCAAAACACGTTTTCATCTTTATTAACTTTATAAGCTTGGGTTACTTCTCAAGTAGCGCTTGTTTAACATTCCTAGCTTAACATTACCACTCCTCATTGAGGATTAGTCAAGGCAATAGATGATTTAGCTTGATCAAACTCTCCTCCTAAGTATTTCTTGAGCCTTTGCACGACATCACTTCCTTTGTACAATTTGACAATGAATTCTTGTACGAGGCTTGGGATTACTATAAGGAGTTGATGAGAAAGTGTCCACACTATGGGATACCCAAATGGCTTCTTGTTCAAATATTCTATAATGGGTTGATGGGTTATTTGAGGACCATTGTAGATGTGATAGCCACTGGTGCATTGATGGTTAAATCAACAAATGATGCTTTTGAGTTATTGGAAGAAATAGTAGCAAACAATTACCAATGGCCTTTCGAGAATGTCAATCTAAGGAGAGCCATTAGTATCAATGAGTTAAAAGTTATTTCTTTATTAGTAGCTCAAGTTAATGTATTTTTCAAGAATTTGGAGTCAATGACCAAGAAGTTCGATTCTATGGCAATCCATAGTGTACATGCAATGTAAAGCTCAACTGGAGCTTGTGAGCAATGTGATGACAACTATTTGAGTCCTTATTGCCCTTTGAACATGGAGTCAGCTAACTTCATAGAGAACTACAATTAGCAGCAACGCAACAATCCATACTCTTTAACTCTTACAATCCAGGATAGAGAAATCATCCAAATTTCTCTTGGAATAACCAGAATCAAAAAGGAAAAAATCCTAACAAAAGATCAATGCAACATCAGGAATTCCAGATTCAAGAGTAACCATCGTAAGAGAAGAAGCCATCTATGGAGGTTATACTCATACAATACATCGTAAATAATAAAGCAACCCTTCAAAATCAAGCGGCCACCATGAGATCCTTGGAGATACAACTTGGCCAATTGGCCAATGCTATGACCAACCGTCCTCAAGGAGTGTTACCTACTAATAGTGAAGCGAATCCAATAAATGAGGGTAAAGAGCATTGTAATGCTATTACATTGAAGAGTGAGAAAAAGTTATTAAAAATTGTTGAGAAGCCCACTTCACCATCTAAGCCAATGGTTGAAGAAGCTGTTGAGGAAGAGCAAGCCAAGGAGAATGATGGAGAAAAGCCAATTATAGATGTGAGCATTGAGAGTCCCTCAACGCTTTCAAAAGAAGAAGCTTGACTAACAATTCTCCAAGTTCTTGGAAGTGTTTAAACAGTTACACATCAATATTCCCTTTACCGAGACATTTGAACAAATGCCTAGTTATGTAAAGTTCATGAAAAAGATCCTTTCTAAGAAAAGGAGATTGTGGAAATTTGAGACCGTCGCTCTCATAGAGGAATGTAGTATCATTCTTCAAAATACGCTTCCTCCTAAGCTCGAGGATCTGGGAAGCTTCAGCGTTCCTTGCACTATTAGTGATCGTTTCTTCAGTAAAGCGTTATGTGATTTGGGAGCTAATGTCAATTTAATGCCATTTTATAGTGTTTCGAAAACTTGGTTTAGGTGAAGCAAGACCAACTACGACAATGCTCTAATTTACGGATAGATCTATCAAATATCCAAGGGGAATCATTGAAAATATTTTTGTGAAAATGGACAAGTTATTTTTCCCAGCTGACTGCATTATTCTTGACATGGAGGAAGATAAAAGTCTTCCAATTATCCTTGGGAAACCGTTCTTAGCAATTGAGAGGACGATTATTGAGGTATACAAATGAGAACTTACAATGAGGGTAGAGGACCAAGTGATATCTTTCAATGTGTTCAAAGAGATGAACTCTACTAGCAATATTAAGGACTGTTATAGAGTGGATTTGATGAAGGAGAGCACTAAAGGTGATTTATTGAAAGAAACTCCATTGATCAGTCATAAGACCTTTATCATTCGTCCCTTTGATGTAGAGGCAAAGAAGGCTATAGGGAATATCAATGTTGTGGAACCCCACAGCATTCTTCTAAGTCCAATCCTCCAATTAAAATCTTAGAGCCTTTACTCTCCTCTTCTAGCCATCACAAGTCATACAAGAAGGATACTAGAAAGTGGGAAATAAAGAAGAAAAGATATCATGACCATCATTTTGAGCCAAGACCAAATGATATGCTTGGTTCGTCTTGCTTAAAACTCTTCTTGGATAAGCCTAAGTCTAGTTGGACGGGATCTTTACAGAGGCTAATATGTCTCCATGGTGCAATTAAGGCAGAAAATGAGAGCCCGATTAGAAGAAACAAGGAATCCTGAGGGTAAGGAATTCAATCAACCCTTAGCCTTATCCCTCAAGGAGAATGGGAACAACCTCAAGTGAGTGGCATCCTCCTAACTCTGTTGTACTTGAAAGTGTCACATATTTCTAGAAAATTCATGATGTGTTGGTTAGAATAGGCAAACCACAAAAATGGCATATGGCTTGCACCATCTGAATAATTCCCAGCTTCAACTCAAAGTTGCTAGCATTGATAGGTGGCCTCCGAATGCTAGGACCAATCCTAACAATGACGAGAACCACAAAGTCCCTCAAAGGTTTAGTATTGTCTTGATCTCCCATAGCTACTTGAGGTTGACCCATTGATTCCTCTATCTTCGAATTTCCTTCAAGGTACGCTCAATCTCAAGATCAAATAGTATGAATTCCGCACTCCTTGTGCATCTCATATAGTAAAATTAAGCACCTGATAACCACAACAAGAACAAAAAAAGTTTGAATTAAATCGAAACTAATAGATATTAGTATTAATAACAAGTAATATTGATAGTAAAAGAGTATCGTTCCAATAGAGAGTACTTGATTCACAAATTGCTAACTACTAACCGAAACTAGTTTCTAATTTATCCAAACAAACAATAATTGGTAGTTTTAAGTAGGAATCAAAATGTAAATAATAATGTAAAATGCAAGAATTGAAATAGAAATACCGTAACAAAGTTGGTTCTAAAAACAATGATAACAAACATAGGGATGCATCTACCTTTTACCTCCTCTAACTGCAAGTTTTCCTCACAATTCATTCATCTATATAGAGCTGACAACTAAGAATTCAACTGTATTTAGAAACTCTTTTTTAAGACACAAGTAAAATACCTGGACAAACTAATATATTACTCCTAACATAAATTGACTAGATTTATTAAGTTTGGTTATTCTCGAATAAAGGTCGTACAAGTCATATAGATATATTCCTATCTTATACAAACTCACCCCACATTAGATGATCTTATTTGTTCTACCTATGTCCAAACCTAAATTCTCCTTCCCAAGTTCATATAGGTTTCACAATACAACTCTATTTAATGGCTAATAAAATAGATGCATTAAGCTTGAAATAGAACAATCAACTCAACAATGGATATCAAGAATAATTGAGAAAAACAAAGTAATTCGATAACGTTAGAAGTTCAATTTTCTCCCAAAAAAAAAATCAGGTTTAGCTCTTAGTCATACAAAATAAATAACAACAAATATGACAAAATTGATACATATTCATTTATAGAAAGTAGAAGAGAAAGACAAGAGCAAGAGGGAAAAAAAAACTCTTTTGAAACTTCTAATCTAACTTTTTGTACTTGAATCCCCTTCTTTGGTGTTGTTTCTCACTTAGAACTACTCTAAAAACCCATGACTGCTAGGGTTTTTCACCCCTACCAGACGAGAGAAGAGAGAGCTAAATACAAGAAGTTACGAATCAAAATCCTGAAATTCCGCGAGTGGCACTGTGGTGCCAGATTGGTTACGAGGCAGGGAGAAGAATGGGTACCGCAGCGCCGAAATATGGCACTGCAGTGCCATTTGCTCCAGAATCTGGAGCTGCGGCACCGTGGAGTGGCACCGTGGCACTAGACTGCTCCAGAACACGACTCTGTGGTGCCATGTCATGGCATTGTGGCACCATAGAAGTGGTGCTACAATGCCAGCTATTGGAGCTACGGCACCAATTTCTTGGAAGTTATGTGCTGCGGAACCAATTTCTGGCAATATGGCACTGTACTCGCTACTGTGGTACCGAGGTGCCACTTCCTGGAGCTGGCTTTGCTCCAAATCTTCTAATTGAGACATCTTTCATTCACCTCCTCTCGTTGCAATGTGCTTTCGGTAAACATTTGACTCAATTTAGCCTCGATTTAGCTCCAAAATTCAATATTTTTCACTCAATGGCTTCTTACCTGAAATATGCATCAAAAATAACAAATTGAATAAAAAGAGTACAAAGACGTGTAATTCTTAAGTTTGAATGGAGGTTAAAGCTAATTGTAAAATCCACTTAACATAATCCCTTCGAGCAAATTCAAGAGCTTGAACATATCAAGCAGAAGGCAAAGGAGGCCAAGGAAAAATTAAAGGCAGCCAGCGAATGAACTGCTAACTTGAGGGCCAAGCTCAAAGAGTCTGATGGTAAGGCCACCCAGCTCGAAACCGTGCTCCAGGAAGCCCTGCTCCCAAACTCGAGCAGGTATGAGGACATCAAGAAGAAGTGCGAGGAGAATGGGGCTATAGCATTTTTGTATACACTTTGGTACTTCCATCCCAAATTTGACTACTTAATTTTTGGAGATGATGTTCCACAACTTGTCTGAACTTTCGAGCCTCCTAGAGAGAGCAACGAGGAAAAGGATTATGAGGGAAGGATGAAAAAAAGCACCAAACTGGCATGCCAATGGTCGATGCTTAGCCTCAGATTTACAAGATGATCACTAAACTGACTGGCAAATAAGTTGCTGCTCACGATCAAGACAATACTTCCAACTAGGCTAGATGTTCTTGCAAGTAAGCTGGACCCTTCTTCTCCTCATTTAGAAAATTGTAGCTTTGTCTTTGTTTTCTATTAGTACTTGTTTTTAAGTACTTTTTCCTTCCTTTTGTAATAGAATTTCAAATGAACGAAAAGTTCTATCTTTATTTTTATCCTCGTCATAACTTTATTTTTTACTTGCATCTATACTTAAGAAATAATTTATATTTCTTTTCGTACCATAAGTAGCTCGATTTTTGTATATGCTCAAGAAATAATGCTTACTTCTCATGTATAAAACGACCAGATACAACTTAATCACAATTTTGTTTGAAAATGGCTTAGTTTAATAATAAGACCTTCAGTTTTTGCAAGATGCAATAGACTTTAGTCCTAGTATATTTTTCCTCAAACTTTGCTCGAACTTGAAGCAATTATCGAACTAATCAACGAACCAATGTTGTTTAAACTTCATCGACCATATAGCTCAAACCAAAAATACTTGAACTAAAGAAATGTGAATTTTTATCTAAGTTTTTAAGTAAATCATAATACACATATGCCCCCGTAGTTTTGAGGTGAAATAAATTAGCTAGAAACTAGTACTAAAGGAATTTTATCTTAAAATAATTTCAAAAAGTATTGAATTTACCATTAATCGAGCACAATTATTACATCTTAATAATGAAAAAGAGAGTAAAGCCTATTAATAGTACTTTCTAAGTTGTTCGGCATTCCATGCTCTAGGTAGCTCATACCCGTTCGTTCGTCAGAGTTTGTAGGTCCCTGGAAGAATTTCCTGTGAAATCTTGTAAGGTCCTTTCCAATTTAGTCTGAGGACTCTTGCATCTCACTCTTTTGTATTGAGAGTGACTCTTCACAGGACAAGGTCACCATTTTTGAATTGTTTGTCACGCACTAGAGAATTAAAGTATCGAGCTACTCTTCGCTGGTATGCCACAACTCATATCTGAGCTTGTTCACTTTTTTCTTCCAGGAGATTGAAGTCCCCTTGTTCTCCTTTTGTGATTAGTCTCCCAGTCGTATGTTTCTACTCTTCTCATTTCTTGTAACATCCCCCGATCCCACACACGTATGTAAGGATATTTGTATAAATATTTAGTGAGTTCGGGAGGCGCTACTCGACTTGGAACTAATGAAATAGTGAAAATTTAAAACTTTTTAAACTTTCTGGGAGAAAAATGGAAAAGTCCACTCATAATTATACATACTCTAATATATACATATATGCACCTTCACAAAGTGGGCCTCTCATAAAGTATACATCATGTACACACACTCAAAGCAGGTATAAAATTCTCAGTCAGAAAACCACAACGTCAAAATGCTCATATACACAAGCCGCGGTCAGAAAGTCTGCACTCCTCCTCTAACTCGCATAGCATCAGTACCCTCTGAATGTAAGAAAATGAGTGAGTATAAAACTCAGAAAGTAACGTATGTAGATGCAGAGTGCACACGACAAAGAATAGATAATTATGTGATTGGGATCCCTGTGTATATTGTATTGCCTGACAAGACCGTAAATCGCATACTGAGCCACTCAGAGAACATATAACATATCATGAGCGGTACGGAGGTCACGAGCCCCAGAAAATCCCCTCTGTGTACAGCAGAGGTCCACCCCATACCGCC